>RBNK01000010.1:0-75520 GCA_003990785.1 Endogone sp. FLAS-F59071 | reverse complement strand
GGGCTTACGTAACTAACATTATTTCTTTAAAAATTTTATATTCTTTATTACGTCATTCTTATCACTCAAGTAGTATTTTATATATAATAATTTGCAGTGAATGTACTTCATGGATGACATTTGTGATGTACAGTTGAATACTATTTTTATTCTTTTTATTCATTTATTTTATCGAGATATATTAAGCAGGGGGAGTGTTGTAATTATTAGCTTATTATATCTCTTCTATCAATGATCGATGCATCAACGATCGATCATATATCACTCAATTGTGGCTTAGACGATCTTTGTTTGTATCGACCAATCATAATTTAGCATTAATAAATACACGCATATTGGCTTCATTAGCCAGTGCGCTCTTTACTCCAAACACACATTCAAAAATTAAATTTCAACAGGATGAACAAATCAAAGCCATCATCGAAATTATAGACAACTGGATACAAGAAATTCAAGAAGAAGTTCAGATAGATAAAGAAGTGCAGAAAATCATAGAAGAACTCAATATCAAATTAGATATGATAAACAAATTCAAGATTCAAAACAACAATCTCTATTATGATGATCGACTCTTTATACCATCAAACCTTTGTGTTAAAATTCTACAAGAACATCATGATATACCCTTAGCAGGCCACTTCAGATTTAATAAAACTTATGAAGCACTCACCAGAAACTTTTACTGGCCAAAAATGTTTATAAGCACCAAGAGCTTCATAGCTTCTTGTAACACTTGTCAATGTAACAAGACACTCAGACAATTACTCACTGGACTACTATAACCACTACCTATACCTACCGAAAAATGAGAACAAATCAGTATAGATTTCATTATCTAACTGCCAAAAACAACATCTAGGAAAGATGCAATAACTATCTTCGTCAATCGACTTAGCAAACAAACTCACTTCATTGCAAGCAAAATAACCGACACTGCACCAGAAGTAGTAAAAATATTTTTTGATAATATTTTTTGCCTATATAGACTACTATGAATTATTATCTATAACCGAGATCCAAAGTTTATAAGTAACTTTTGGTAATCATTATTCAAAACACTTGGAATAAAAATAGTACTCTTAACTGCATTTCACCTACAAACCGACGGACAGACAGAACGTATGAACCAAACATTGGAACAAATGCTTAGAACTTATGTCAACTATCGATAGAATGATTAGGATGAACACTTAACTGCCTGTAAGGGGGGTTTCTCCTAAACTACCTTTGAGGAAGCATCTGATAATACTAATCTGCATTAGACTTAGGAATCTTCGAGTACGTTGCAAGGTTTCTAAGGTATCGAAAGTACTTTATTTCTTTATAAGGTTATTAATTGTAAATTTCAGACCTATAGTCTTTAGCGCTTTTGATGTATGTAGAAGGGGTGAGATCTTTAGCTCTCAAAGGGATCTTGAGTGCACTGCTATTGAACTGAAGTTTATTGAATAAAGAATTGAGGGATATTTATACAAAATTCTTGAGGTGCTATATGGGTAGCTGCCCAGGTTACTACTCGGAATATTGGTTACTAATTTAGAAGTCAAATAATGTGTTGATAAAATCTATATTGTAGATGTCAGTGGTGCCTACAATGTCGGCAGTGCCTATGATGTTGGTGGTGCCTACGATGTCGGTGGTGCCTACAATATCGGTGGTACCTATGATGTTGGTGGTGCCTACAATATCAGTGGTGCCTATATCTTCTTCTGTATCCGATCCTGATAAGGAAGTGTTGGTTTCTTCTTCCAGACAGTTGTTATCTATTGGGTAATTTTCCAAGAGATAGAGTAACAAAGTTTCTTCTTCTTCATTTTGTAAGTGTTTCAATTGATGCGGGCTTAAGTTACCAAGATGTTTCAATGCGGAAGGCCAATATTGGAATACCTTGAAGGTCCTTCTAGCTATGCACCTTTCCCAGCGATTCAATCCTAAAATTCTAGCAGATTCTTGTTCTGTTGTTTCTTGACAGTTTTCTTGTCTTAACTGTAAGGCATATCCCATTTAATAGTAACTTCTGAATTGTCCAGCGGTATTGTGAAATTAGTAGATGTTGATATTTCCTTTTGCAAGTTCTACTATTTCAATCGTGTCCTCTTGGGTTACTCTAGTGTGTAATAGTGCTGGTTCATTATGTCAGTTGACGATTGTATTCTCTACTATATTCTTGATCTGTTCATAGTTAGGTTGGAGTAGTGTTGATCATCTGGCAGTATTTCTTTGCTGCGGTTGAGTCGGATAAGGCTCTTGAGTCCTCTAGTTTTGGTGGCTGATGGTAGGCATGGTTGTTTGTTATATTTCTGCAAGAGTTTATTACTGCTTTTTATATATTTCACTCTTACAACTCTTCCCTCTTTGAAAAAATAGCATCCACGCTATTTCTGTAGGGACTTGTAATATTTCTCTAGTGCTTTATCTACATTTGTCAGATTGCTAAGTGGTTCCCATGTAGCATTGTATAAGGGGTATCCTTTCTACTTGATTAGATATTGCGGTGTTGATCTGTTGCCTTGTTTGGTAATCCGTTGATCTAAGATTTCTTCTACTTTGAATTCTTCTACATTATTGACCAAAATTAGTGCAGGTGGTTTGACTTGTCTATTCGGAAATAGATCATCATTATTTGGTGTGTAACGTTTCAGTAATGATACATGAAACACGGGGTGAATCCTCATTGTTGGTGGTAACTCCAGTTTGTAAGCAACAGCTGATATTTTTGCAATAATCTTGAATGGTTCAAGAAACTTATTCTAAAGTTTCTTTGAAGGTTGATTAGATAATTGTCGCAATGTGATATATCTTGAGAATAGTAAGACCATTTTGTCTATCTCAAATGATTCTTCATACCTTTTTTTGTTTGCGTATCTTGTCTGTTGTAATTGTGCTTTGCGAATTACATCTTGTGCTTTGGTCAGCAGGTTGGTCATTTGTGTGGTGAAGTCATCAATGGCTTGTACTGTTGATTTGACCCTTTCTAGTAACAGAGTTGCTGGTGTCAGTGGGTGATAGCTATAGTTTAGGAAGAATGGTGATAGTTTCGTCGACTTTTGCTAAGCATTATTGCATATGAATTCGGTGGCAGTTAAGTGTTCATCTCAATCATTTTGTTGATAGTTGATGTAAGTTCTAAGCATTTGTTCTAATGTTTGGTTCATGCGTTCTATTTGTCCGTCGGTCTGTGGGTGAAATGCGGTTGAGAGTACTATTTTTGTTCCCAATGTTTTAAATAGTGATTGCCAAAAGTTGCTTGTAAACTTTGGATCTCGGTCGCAGATAATAATTCGTAGTAGTCCATGTAAGCGAAAAATATTATCGAAAAATATTTTTGCTACTTCTGGTGTAGTGTTAGTTATTTTACTTGCAACAAAGTGAGTTTGTTTGCTGAGTTGATCGATAAAGATGGTTATTGCGTCTTTCTTAGATGTTGTTTTCAGTAGTTAGATAATGAAATCCATACTGATTTGTTCCCATTTTTCGGCAGGTACAGGTAGTGGTTGTAATAGTCCAGTGGGTGATTGTCGAAGTATTTTGTTACGTTGATAAGTGTCACAAGAAGCTATGAAGCTCTTGGTGCTTGTAAACATTTTCGGCTAGTAAAAGTTTCTAGTGAGTGCTTCATAAGTTTTATCAAATCCAAAGTGGCCTGCTAATGGTATATCGTGGTGTTCTTGTAGAATCTTGACATGAAGATTTGATGGTATGAAGAGTTGATCTTCATAATAGAGGTTATTGTTTCAAATCCTGAATTTGTTTGTCGTATCTGGTTTGGTATCGAGTTCTTCTATGATTTTCTGCACTTCTTTGTCTGACTGGACTCCTTCTTGAATTTCCTATATTCAGTTATCAGTTATTTCAATGATAGCTTTGATCTGTTCATCTTCTTGTTATTGTTGGAATAATGCATCTGCTATAACATTAAGCTTTCCAGGTTTGTAGATTATTTTGAAGTGATAGTTGTTGAGATGATCTATCTATTGCACTTGTTGGGTGGAGAGGGTCGGCTGTTTGTTTAGGTATTTGAGTGATTTATGATCTGTATAGATCAGGAATTTGTTACCTATCAGGTAGTGTCTCCAAGCCTATGTTGTATCGATTATTACGAGTAATTCCTTTTCATGAACAGGGTAATTTCTTTCTGCAGATGACATTTTTCTTGAACGGTAGGCGATAGGTTAGTCTTCTTGTGAAAGTATAGCTCCAATTACATAATCTGAGGCATCGGTAGTTACTACAAATTGTAGGTTCTAGTCTGGGCTTCTAAGGACAGATACAGTTGTTAACTTTTCTTTCAAAGTTTCGAAGGCTACATCATAATAGTTATTCCATTCCTGAATAACATTTATGCCTGTAACTGTCAGGTTATGTAGGCATGCTATAATTCCTGCATAATTCTTGATAAACCTTTGGTAGTATCCTGCTAGTCTTAGGAAGGATTGTATTTCCTTGATCATTGTTGGTTTCTCCCATTTCTTGATTGCCTTGATTTTTGTAGAGTTGACTAGGATGCCTTGCTCATTAATTCGGTGTCCAAGATATGCAACTTCTTTTTGTAAAAAGTTATATTTGCTGAGTTTAGTGTATAACTGATGTTTTCTCAGGATCTTCAGTACTTGGCGGAGATGTTGTAAGTGTTCTTCTTTTGTTTTGCTATAGATCAGTATGTCATCGATGTAGACAACTATGAATTTGTTGAGTAGTGGTCTAAATATATCATTCATCAGTCCTTGGAATGTTACAGGTGCATTTGTCAGTTCAAAAGGCATGACTTTCCATTCGTAATGTCCATATTGAGTTCTAAATACTGTTTTCCGAATGTCTTCTTCAGCAATACAGATCTGATGATATCCTGATTGTAAGTCGATTACTGAGAATATAGTTGCTCTTTTGAGTCAGTCGAATAGTTCCATGATGTTGGATAATGCATATCAATTCTTGATAGTTATATCATTGAGTTGTCGATAGTCGATGCACATTCTAATTCCATCCTTCTTTTTGACAAATATAATAGATACTCCGAAAGGTGATGTACTAGGTTGAATAGATCCTCGTTCAATTAATTCTTCTAGAGTTTTCTTGAGTTCTTGTAACTCTGGTTTGGATAATTGATAAATTTTCTTGAATGGTGGTTCTGTACCAGGTATTAAGTCAATTCAGTGATCAATACTTCATTTTGGTAGTAGTCCTTCTAGTAAGTTTATAGGAAATCAGTCTGCGAATTCAGTGATAAGTAGTTGTAAAGATATGTCCAGGCTATTAATATCTATGTCCATTTTAGTGATAATTTTAGCAATATCTTTTTCCATAATAATGCAGCAGTAAACTATGTTGTCTTTTTTGAGGTGTTGGTAGAATTTTTTAGCTGAGTAGAGTCAGATCTTGCCGTTTCTTGATTTGGAGACCAATTTGATATTCTTGTTTCGATGAGTAAACTCCATGGTTCCACTTGGCCAGTTGATGTTTGGGTTCTTCTGGTCTAGCCAACTCTTTCCAAATACTATACTTGGTCCGGGCATGCCTATGATTTCGAAATTCAATGTATCCTGGTATGATTCGATTGATATTGGAAGGTTCTTGGTGGTATGGGTGACTCATTGGGTTCCTCCATCGGTGACTTCTACAATCATTGCTGCTTCACGAGGTGACTTGATTACTTTAAGTTGATTGGCTAGCTGTTTGCTGATAAAATTGCAGGTTGCTCCACTGTCAATCAGTACGTTGACTGTTTCATTCTTCATTGTTCCTTTATAGAAGAGAAGTTCTGTCTTTTTTCCAAATGATAATAAGGTTCCGTATTCTATTTTTTCTTCTGTATCTTCTACTTTTGTTTCTCCAATAGACCACATGTCTATTGTATCTTCGATTGACCAATCTGTTTTCTTTTCCTTGGTTAGTAATTTTATAGCTTTGCATACTTGTTTTGCTTCTTCTTCCTCCTTTGCTAACTGTTGGATCTGTGGTTTCTTGCTTTCTTCTATACAACTCCAGCATTTCCAGGCGTTGTCTGCACAGTAGGTTCTGTTTCCATGAGGACAGCATCCATATGGTACTATTCTCTGTGCCATTTTTAGGTATCATCGTTCATCCCTGGTAAGTGTAGGTTTCTTTTTATCTGTCAATCCGAATCCTCCTGTGGCATGTTCAGTTTTCGGAAGTTGTTCTTTGACTTTGGCTGTTACTGAGTTGTCTAGTTTGATAAATATAAATTATGCTAGCTTGGCTCCTTTAGTAACTCAATATTTGCGGCAAGCTGATAAGTTGTGAACTGCGAGTATAATTTCACCAGTATAGTCTGCATCAATTACTTCTACTTTGATCGAGATTCCTTCCTTGATTTTGCTACTTTTGTCCAAGATTTGTATATAAGTTCCAGTTGGTAGCTTTAGGGCGATTCCTGTTTTGATCAGGAAAATTGATCCTGGTGGGATTAGTGTATCTTCGTTTGCATGGATATCATATCCTGCAGAGTTTGCTGTTCTTTTGGTAGGTACTATAGCATCTGGGTGTTTCTTTTCGACTAGGAAGTTGGTTTCATTGTTGGTTTCTTGTATCATGTATAGTCATTTATCTTCTGATGATTCTTCCAGTTCTTCTTCTTCATCTTCTTGCCTTCTTTCTTCAATGTTGGCCAGTTCTTGCCAAGTGCCATTGTAGGCTGGGTCGCATCCCTTGCCATCTATAGTAGATAAGTCATGGACAGTCCAAAGATCTTCTGGGTAAATTTCGTCCTAATATACTCCTTGTTCATATTTTTTCTTATCTCCTCAGAATTTTCCTTTGCTAACGTATTGATAGCTTCTCCAGAAAATATCGTAAATTTCTCCAGTGTTGTTGGTGTAAGGGTGTGGGTTCTTGCCATGGTATGGTCTATTATTCATTGGTGGCATCTGTCAGCATCTTGATTGCAGTTTTATTCTTCAATCCTTCTTTTTGATGGTGAGGAAGTCTTCTATTTTGGTTTCGTCTGATATGAGGTGAGTTGTTGAACAGTTGCACATATGTTCTGTATAATAAATGCATTGGTCGCAGAATAGGCATCTTGTTTGCACCATGTTCCAATTGATGAGGGTGATTTGTTCTTGTTCATTCAGTTTGCAGTATCCTTGGCCGTATTTTTTTTCAATTACGTACAGTCGGCTAATGTCTCTCAGATCTGTTTCTTCCTCGGTAGTTATGCTTTTGCTTATACCTTTGATTTCTTCTTTCTTTGTGATCTTTTCTCCTGAAATAGTGTGAGTGTAAGGGGGTTTCTTCTAAACTGCCTGTGAGGAAGTGTCTGATGATACTAATCTGCGTTGGACTTAGGAATCTCCGAGTATGTCGCAAGGTTTCTAAGGTATCAAAAGTACTTTGTTTTTTTATAAGATTATTAATTGTGAATTTCAGACTTATAGTCTTTAGCGCTTTTAATATGTGTAGAAGGGGTGAGATCTTTAGCTCTCAAAGGGATCTTGAGTGTGTACTGCTATTGAACTGAAGTTTATTGAATAAAGAATTTGAGAGATATTTATACAAAAATTCTAAAGCTTATTATAGTATAAGCCTAATAATATAAGTTAAATCTTTGATATCAGTAGTGTTTATGCTATCTATAGTGTTGATAGTATCCACAGTGTTGATGGTGTCCACAGTGTTGATGGTATCCACAGTGTTGATAATTTCAACAGTATGGATGGTATCTACAGTGTTGATAATTTCGGCAGTGTAGATTTCGGCAGTGTAGATTTCTTGTCCGATCTGGATTTCTTCAAGAGGAAATTCCTCAAAGAGCAGATACTGTGGTACAATTGCTGTGCTCTTACAACTCTTCCCCTCTTAGGAGAAAATAGTGTCCTCACTATTTCTAAGGAACTTGAAGTTATCTTAAAATATGAATATAAGAAAATACTACTCTTGATAAGGATAATACTAAGTAAAAAAGTAGCTCGTCATTTTTCTATAAACAAATGACTTCTGAATATTTCAAAGGATAAAATAATAAAGGGATAGTAATGTAATAGATTGAATATGCAATTTAAATGAAATAAGTGTCCATCAAAGATTGCTAGGTAATAAATGATATAATAATGTCCGATCTGAAGGAAAATAGAAATAAGTACCATTAGAGAAAATGGAAATCGATCGAGTGCATTATTGCAATAATAATAAAAGGAGATGAAATTGATTGGGAGCATTATTGTTTGATACAATAATAATAGAATAGGGATCGATCGAAATAAATAATAATTGTTCGATGAATAAAATAACTGATGTAACTATGACAACTGAATAAAATAGACTTTAGTGCATCAAAATATTAGAAAAATATATAACTAAAGACTGTGCTCGCTCTTCCTTTTTCAAAATCTCCTAAATCTTTCACATGTTGTCATTGATTTTGCCTTCTACACTGATTTGTCCGGGTATATGTGTTCAGGTACGCAGTCATTCTGAATTTGTTCAGTCATTCTGACTTTCTTTCATTCTCACTTTTCTCTCTTTTTTTGCAAAGATCTTGCTAGAATTCTCAAGAATCTCTTTGCGTGGTATACATGTGAGTCATGCTGCTGATTTCGGTAAGTAAACTCAAGATCTTACTATAAGCGGTGATCGCGGTACATTCTTTCATTCCTTGGGTGTATAAGAGTGATAGATATAAAAAGCAGCAACAAACACTTGCAGAAACATAACAAACAAACCATGCCCCGATTCAACAATAATGAATACCTCTGAAGCCAAGTCATTAAAGTATACTGAGCCTTAGAAAACCCTCCATCTGAACTATTACCGAAGAAAGGATCTGCCCTATGAAGGACTCAAATAATAATGAAAAACATCGACATTGCTCAGAAATGACAAACACAAGATGAATTTCAGGCCTACTATAAGATCACTAGGATCTGGGAAGAAGGTCTCGAACATGTATAGGACTGATGATATGCAGAAGTATGCAAATGAACACTACATCAAGGGATTCCCCTCCAATCTCAAAGGATTGCCCTCTGGATTTACGGACTCTTCCAGTTCTAACCAGCTGCCTTGAGAAGACTTATCAAAATTAGACTATCCACATTTCACCAACTGTCTTAAATTGCCTTTGAAGAACTTAAAGAAGAAATCTGTATAATATAAAGAGATTTTGACCAATTGGAACAGTTCCTTGATTTGTGAAACCTTTTAACCATCTTAAATCTTTAACCATCTTAAATCCATAACTTATATAACTCGTTATATCACATAAATTCATAATTAGTTTATATTTTGAATAGCCAATAGTTTCAAGAGTAGTAACAGGGCAGCTACCTATATAGTACCTCGAGAAATTGTATAAATATCCATCAAATCTTTATTCAATAAACCTCAGTTCAATAGCAGTGCACACTCAAGATCCCTTTGAGAGCTAAAGATCTCACCCCTTCTACACATATCAAGAGCGCTAAAAGACTATAAGTCTGAAATTCACAATTACGTAATAATCTTATAAAGAAACAAAGTACTTTCGATACCTTAGAAACCTTGTGACATACTCGGAGATTCCTAAGTCCAACATGGATTAGTATTATCAGATGCTTCCTCACAGGTGGTTTAGGAGAAACCCCCTTACAGCGTGATTTAGGTACATGATTCGTTTTATTTACACCGGGGTCAGTGGGTTAGGTGATTCTAATATTCGGGTACGAGCTGATTCGTTAAGTCTATTTTTCTCTATTCTAACTCTCAGGTCATTCGGTCATTGGATACGGATCAGGTCCTTGGTTGGATATCCTGGCTTTCTGTGTGAGCTTATTCAATGCTGACAATCTAAACTAATTCGTCGAGCTGGGTGATTCAGTAGGGTTATTAGCGGAATGAGGTGAGTGATTCGTGTATGTGTGTACACATGTGTGTGCATGTTCACATGTCGGGCTGTCTGAATACTGCGCGTCAATCTGAATCTCACCATGAGGTGTCATTGGTCATAAGGTCTAGCTTCTAGAAGGCGTGGGATTCGCACATGATTCCATTTCTGAGCTTGGTGACTTGCTTTCAGCAATTCGTTTCTTAGCTAGATCTTGTCATATGTCTTGCTTTTGTTGTCCGAATTCGCCTGTTCTCTTTGACTAGGGTTGTCTGCTTGCTTAGGTCAGCAATGAGATGTCTCTTTCTAGGTAAGTCCTTAGGGTCATGCCAAGATTTGGGTCTAGGTAGTTATGCTTGGGTAGTCATTTATGCATGATTTTGGTGGGTATAAGAATGGGTCGATGTCTCTGTCTTGCAACTCCAAACTTCAAAAAGTCTTCTAATTCACACACTACTCCTTTCCTCTATACTTTTACTATAACTTCACAGTACCAACAATATCTAGTTACTTCTGTTCTTGGCAAGCATTGCAGGGACGATGAGGAGATCATCTGCAAAACTCCTCCAAGTCAATGGTTTTGGAACACAGATTCTGAGGACGTTAACCATCCTCCCAAGCATTGATGGGTTAGTGAGTAAATGGTTTGATCAACTGGAAGTGTCTTTGATCATTACTGATTTCTTTTTCTATGATTATGTAATTTAAACTTTTAGTATCTCTGGCTACTTCTGAGGATGGTGAGGTTATCTATGAAACTCCTCCAGGTTTTTAGGATGAAGCAGCCTGGTATTATGAACCAGACTTGACTCCCAGTCCTGTGGCAAGTCCAGATTTTGAACGTGAAGAAGAGGAGGAAGAAGAGGTCGAAGCAGCTATTGCAGCGAGCCTTGGTTTCGATGTGCTTCCAGTTGATGAAGGCTTTGATGTGGATGCGATGCTATATCCTGGTAGGTAGTTGGCAGTAGGCAGGAATCTTCCTGAAGTATTTTCATTTACTGATAGTTTTCTTCTGCTATGTTTTTCTTATGTAATTAGAACTGTCTCAGAATCCAGTGACTTCTGAGAGATATTCGGATTCTTTTGGGGTTGAAGTTTTGAATTCGAGTATCCTGGTCTTGAGTCCTGTGCCTTCAGAGGTTGGAGCATCAGATAAGGAGAATGAACCTCCTGAAGTTGATGATGGGTAAGTATCTTCTTCTTCAATAATTTCATCAGGATTGAGAATTTCTATTAATTTTCTATGTAAATCTCTTCATCAGGGACAAGAGCGAAGTTCCTGAGTCTCTAGCAGATTCTTCTGATAGATATCGGACTCCAGTGAGAGCTATCCAAAGCTGGTACACTCCAGGAAGTCCTTCTGTTCATGCTGTTCTGTTTGATTCTGCTATTATTCTATTTGATTCTGATGAGGAGAGTGATGAGTTCCCAGAGGTTGATCAAGTTGGTTGCTCATCCAAGTAAGTAATATGATTTTTGCTAAGTTTGTCCAGAGAGAGAATTCCTAATAAATTCTATAGGTTTCTCACAATTAATAAACATTTTTAAAATTATTTTACTTCTGGCTAGGAGTCAACCTAAGTAGATAGCCGTTGCTTTGTCTTCCTCCATGGGTTTCCATGAGGTACGTCCATTCTTCTATCTAGTAATAGTTTATTCCAGTCTCTTCTGTAATTGTAGATCTAATTGTTGCTGTGATCATTTTGTTCTTCCTCTAGGGCAGGCGTCAGTGGTCCTTCTAGTCATTTTCTATAGTACATACCAGGGGGCACTAGCTTCGAGGTAGTTATAATTTTTCATCAGTTCAGTCAAGTGCTGATTTGGTAATAAAAGTCTCTTTAACAATCGATTCATAATATCATCTCAAGGTTGCTTGTATTGATGTCTCTATGGAGTCTATTCGCAAAGTTCGCCTGCTTTTAAAGTCCATTTATGCCTCTTGTTGCTGTGATCGTTTTATTCTTCTTCTATGCCAGATGTCAATGGTTTTTTATAATTATTTCCTATAGCGCATACCAGGGTGCGCTGGCTTTGATATAGTTACAGAGCATCAATTTAATGAGTCTGTAATCATCTATTTGGACTTGACAGCTGTGTGTTCAGTTGTTGCACTCTCAGTTCTCATGGATCTTGAGGTGTGCAGCTTTAGAAGTTGTATGTTTAGCTGCTATTGAACTCATATGTAAGTTTGGCTGCTATTGAACTCATATGTGAGTTCAACTGCTATTGAACTGAAGTTTATTGAATAAAGAATTTAAGAGATATTTATACAAAAATTCTAAAAGCTTATTATAGTATAAGCCTAATAATATAAGTTAAATCTTTGATATCAGCGGTGTTTATGCTATCTATAGTGTTGATAGTATCTACAGTGTTGATGGTATCCACAGTGTTGATGGTATCTATAGTGTTGATAATTTCAGCAGTATGGATGATATCCACAGTGTTGATAATTTTGGCAGTGTGGATTTTGGCAGTGTGGATTTCTTGTCTGATCCAGATTTCTTCAAGAGGAAATTCCTCAAAGGGTGGATACTATAGTGTAATTGCTATGCTCTTACAGTGAGTACTTCTACACTTGAGTGCAATATGTCCTCGTCTTCTACAATTGAAGCAAGTCTTTGTTTTCTTCTAGTCATCCTTGTTTTCATCCTTCTTAAAATTGTTTCGCCATGTTGAGTTATTATTGTAGTTTCCTTGTCCTCCTCTAAATCCTCCTTGGGGGTTAAATCCTCCTCGATGGTAAGTATCAGTTGTTGGTTTGCTGCTTGAGCCAGAGTTTTGATTCCTGTTTTCTGTTTGTGTTTGTTGTGCTGATAGAATTGTACGTACTGATTTGATGACTATACCAAAACACCATTGTTTATGAGTATATAGGCTCCCTCTCTCCTTAATGCGAGTTTCTAGCCACTGCAGAAGAGTCTTAAATAAGGTGTCGGCTTGTGTACCACAAGTGATATGATTGTCATCGTCATAAGGCATCTCAATGATGATAAGATCGGCGTCAATTTCTGCAGCAAAAGCTTCAAAGGTTTTGCTTCCTTCAGTATTGAATCTTGCTATAGCTAGTTGTTTCTTTACTTTGGCGATATGTGTGCTACTGCGGAATTTGTCAATCAGTAAGGATCTAAGACCTTGTTGAATGGGGATGTTTAGATATCCTGGTTGAGCTACATTAGCTAGTTGAGCTGCTACCAAAGTTGTATCCTGCCAGGTCAAAGGTTTTTTGAGCAAATTTTGCCACCAAATTACTGCTGATTTTCTGAGAAATCCAGCAATTTTGTTGACCTGTGCATATGACTTGGCATATACTTGTTTAGGTGTGTGATTAATGTTGTTGGTAAGTCTATCGTCTAGTACTCAATCATCATTCCAGCTGTTGGCATTGTAATTGGCTTCAACGGCTGATATAAATGCGGCAACTTCTTTAGCTTCTCCATCGAAGGGTTGTAGGTTGACTGCCTTGGTTGTTTGACTGAGTTGTGCTACTTGTCCTACAAGTGCAGTTAAGGCTGCTACTTGTACAGTTAGTGCAGCGATTGCAGCATCAGCCATTATATTGGTAAATGTAGTTGGTGCGAGTAGTGATAATGTTGAAAGTTCATTTTCTCCTCTGTCTGTTTGTTGGAAGTACTTGGCATATACTTGTTCAGGTATATGATTGACATTGTTGATAAGTCTATCGTCTGGTACTTGATCATTATTCTAGCTGTTGGTATTGTAATTGGCTTCAATGACTAATATAAATACAGCAACTTCTTTGGCTTTTCCGTCAAAGGGTTATAGGTTGACTGCTTTGGTTGTCTAACTGAGTTGTACTACTTATCCTACAAGTGTAGTTAAAACTGCTACTTGTGCAGTTAATGCTGCGATTGCGGTATCAGTCATTATATTGGTGAATGTAGTTAGTGTGAGTAGTGATAATGTAGGAAGTTCGTTTTCTTCTCTGTCAGTTTGTTGGATGTATTCTCTTGCTTTGTGATCAAATATTTCATCTTCTGAATCGAGGTCTTCTAATTCTTCAAGTATGTCAGCTTCGAGTGTAATTCTTCAAATGGTTATATCTGCATTTTCAATAAATGCAGTATCAGTGTCATGATAAATAGTTGTGTTAGGTTTATGTAAGTCACTTATGTTGGTTGCTTCTCTAAATATTAGTCTGCTCGGTCTGGATATATGTTGGAATATAGATGTTGTAAGATTGATAGGTTCCTCAATAGATAGTAGTGTGATAGGTACAGTTAGTTTTAATAGTGTTGTTTCGGCAAATTGTGTGAGGTCTTCTGCTACTAATTTCTCGAATAATCTGTTTGCAATTCGGTAGTAAATGGTACCTTGATGTGTTGAGTAATTAAATAGCAAGTTGGTAATACTCTTTGATAACTTGGTGATTATTATATCCTTGTACAGTAGATGTGAGGTTGGTGAATTGGTGTTCAGCCCATGTAATGGAAACAATATCACGATCTCCTTTGATATTTTCATAGAGGAAATCTTAAAATGCTTTGAAGTAGGCTTCAGTTGTAAGAGGGTTTTTGAATTCTTTTAAAAGTTTATTATAGAGTTCAAGGTATATTTCACCTCATAAACAAGCTATTGTTGTTGAATCAGTGCTTCATAGCAGTTGCTAATATTGTGTCTACTTGAAGAATTCTATGATATATGTAGCCTCTCTGGCTATTGAAAGTAAGATGTGTGTAGTGTCTTTAGTAGCACTCCAAGTATGTCGGTCATGTCTAAAAAGGAATTAATAATTCTAGATCTTTGTAAAAATATTAGTAGTATATATCTGATTATTATAATGGTTTTTCATTACCACTGCTATCAAGTTGTAAAAGGGTTTCTTCTAAACCACCTATGAGGAAGTGTCTGATAATACTAATCCATATTGAACTTAGAAATCTCTGAGTACATTGTAAGGTTTCTAAGGTATTGAAAGTACTTTGTTTCTTTGTAAGAATATTAATTATAATTTCCAAACTTATAGTATTTCTAGCACTCTTTATGTATGTAGAAGGGGGTGAGATCTTTAGCTCTCAAAGGGATCTTAAGTGTGTACTGCTATTGAACTGAAGTTTATTGAATAAAGAATTGAGGGGGTATTTATACAAAAGATCAGATAGTACTACTATAAAGGTAGCTACCTAAAATAGTATTTCTGATAGCAGTAATACTTCAAAAAGAAATACTGAAATAAGTAATACAGTAAAAGGTAATACTGTAAAAAGTAGTAATCAAAAAGGGAATTACTAGAGATAGTAATTTAATAAAAGGAAATACTATATGAAGTATTTCAGAAAGGGGTAATACTACTATAAGTAATATAAAAAAGGAAATGCTTCAATAGGCAATACTACTAAAGGCAATTCTAAATATAGTAATGCTATAAAAGGAATTTCCTAAAATAGGATTTCCTTATTGAGTAATTCCTTAATTGATAATGCCCTATTTGGCAATGCCTTATTTGGTATTTCTAATTTGGGAACTACCATATCAGGTAATTCTATTTTGGGTATTTCTTCAAGGGGGAATTCCTCATCTATCTCAAATTGACTAGATGTTTCAGAGTCTTCTCTATTCAAGAAGTCAGAGATAATATAGGTACTATCTCGAGAGTATTTCTTCTTCATAACTTCTAGTATTCTGTTTAGTTGTTCTTCAAGAATTCTGTCCCATTTTCCGAGTAAGAGTGTTTCAATCTGGTTGATTGCTTATAGCTATCATCTGAAGAAGTGGAATATTCTTTTTCCTCTTTCAAATTTGGTATCTGTTAATTCTATTTGGTTCTTGGCTTCAATAAGGTCAAGTGCTAACATATTGTCAGTAGCAGTGAATAAGGTATAACCCATTTGGTAGTAAGCCTAATATTGTTTAGAGATATTGAATGTTCTGAATATGTTGATATTGTCTCATAAATATCGTACTATATTGTTATTATTTTCTAACATAACTTCTACATATACTTGATTAGTTTCATAGTATCATTGACTGATTGCTTCATCAATTAAGGTTTCTACTTTGACTATGTCCAGAGGTAGGGTTCTTGACGATACGCAGTATTGCGGCAGTTGTCTCCATTATATAGAATAACTCTAAATCTGGTTGTGATCCTAATGGCAGGCATGGTTGTTTGTTATGTTTCTGCAAGTGTTTGTTACTACTTTTATATATATCACTCTTATATCAGATTTGTATATTTTACTTACTTTAGATACTTCTCTGAATGGTGATCTGCTTGATCTGGATATATGTCTAAATATAGATATTATAAGATTAATAGGTTCCTTGATTAATAATGGTATGATATATATAGTTGATTCTAATAGTGTTATTTCTACAAATTATATAAGATCCTCTACAACTAGTTTCTTAAATAATCTGTTTATGATTTAATAGTAAATAGTGCCTTAGTGTATTAAGTAATCAAATAGTAAGTTAGTAATCTACTCTTTGATAATTTATTGATTATTATATTTGTACAGTAGATATGAGGTTGGTAAAATGATATTCTACTTATATGATTAAAACAATATCATAATCTTTCTTGATATTCTTATAGAGGAAGTCTTAAAATACTTTAAAGTAGATGTCAGTTCTAAAAGGGTTTTCAAATTCCTCTAAAAGTTTGTTATAAAGTTCAAGGTATATTTTACCTTGTAAACAAGCTACAGTTGTTGAATTAGTACTTCATAATAGTTGCTGGTATTATATCTACTTAAAGAGTTCTATAATATATCACCTCTTTAGCTGTTGGAAATCAGATATATATAGTGTTTTAGTAGCACTCTGAGTATATTGGTTGTGTCTAAAATAAATTAATAATTCTAAGCCTTTATAAAATATTAGTAGTATATTTCTCATTATTAGTTATTATGATAGTTTTCATTACCACTGCTATTAAGTTATAAGGGGATTCTTCTAGAACTGCCTGTGAGGAAGCATCTGATGATACTAATCTATATTAGACTTTAGAAATCTCTAAGTACATCATAAGGTTTCTAAAGTATTGAAAGTACTTTGTTTTTTTATAAGATTATTAATTATAATTTCAGACTTAAAGTCTTAGTACTCTTAATATATGTAGAAGGAAGTTAAGATCTTAAGCTCTCAAAAGATCTTTAAGTATATACAGCTTTAGAAGTGAAGTTTATTAAATAAAGATTTGAAGAATATTTATACAAAATTCTCAAGGTGCTATATGGGTAGCTACCCAGGTTACTACTTAGAATATTATTGATTATACTATTATAATTGATTTAGAAATTCTATTTGTCATTGAATAAAATATCAATGATGTTGATAATATCAACAGTGTTGATGAATTCAGCAGTGGATAGTATCTACAGTGTTGATAATTTCAGCAGTATGGATTTTGTTTTCTATATCTAACCTAAATCAAGATGTTTCAGTACAGGCCAATGTTGGAATATATTTGACTATATGTTTTTCCTAAAGAGTTAATCCTAAATGTTCAGCAAATTCTCATTCAATTAGTTCTTGATAGTTTTCCTGCCTTAATTGTAAGGTATGTTCTATTTGGTAATAGCTTCTGAATTGTCTGATAGTATTGTTAAATTTGTAGATGTTGATATTTTTTTTTGTGAATTCTACTATATCAATAGTATCTTGAGTCACTTGTATATATAGTTATGATAGTTCATTATATCAGTTAATGATTATATTCTCCACTATATTTTTGATTTGTTCATAGTTTAGTCTAAGTGAAGTTAAGCATCTGACAATATTTCTTTGCTGCAGTTGAGTAGAATAAGGTTCTTGAATCTTCTGGGTTTGGTAGTTAATGGCAGGCATAGTTATCTTTTTTCCATTAATTATTTCATTTATTATATATTACTCTTATAGTTAATGAAAAAAAAAACTACTTGTAATAATTGATATAATATAAACTTGGAGTGTAAGAGTGATTAATTTATATATAATCACTACTATGCTACAGCACTATTTAGAACATTCTAATTACTTAAATTCAGAAGAAATCTACTATCTATACTGCAGATACCATCTATACTGCACACTGCAGATAGCTGAAATTATCAATACTGTAAATATTAACACTATAGATTTTATTAATACTATTGATATTAAAAATTTATAGTTAGCTTATATTATTAATCTTAGCCTTTCAATTTTGTATAAATATCTTTTAAATTCTTTATTTAATAAACATTAATCAGTTCTATCAAGTTTTATCAATTTCTTTCTTAACAATCCCTTATAATAATACATCAATCTTATACAACTCTCTATAAATGCTGGAACCTCAAAAGACTTTGTATAATACAGATAGTTATAGAGAATGCAATCATCAACTGACATAATGATCCATTATAACTATATATAAGAAGATACTATCAATATAGTAGAATTTACTAGAAGAAACATCAATATCTACTAGTTAAATAACATCAGAATAATTTAGAAGCTACTACTAAATTAGATATACTTTGCAACTTAGATATGAGAATAGAAATCTGCAGAATGCTTAGATCTGACAACTTGAGAAAGATATATAGTTAACACTGGCTCTTGATATTAAAACATCTTAGTAACCTAATATCTCACCAATGGGAAAACTTATAATATACAGAAGAAGAAATATTATTATAATATCTCCTAGAGAAATACTCAGTAGATAACAATTACTTAGAAGCAGAAACTAAGGTATATGCTATAGTAGCCTCTCAACTTGTATAAATATCTCTTCAATTCTTTATTCAATAAACTTCAGTTCAATAGTAGTACATACTCAAGATCCCTTTGAGAGTTAAAGATCTTATCTCCCCTTCCATATATACATCCAGAAGTGCTAAAGACTATAAGTTTGAAATTCACAATTAATAATCTAATAAAGAGATAAAGTACTTTTAATATCTTAGAAACCTTGTAACATACTTGAAGATTTCTAAGTCTATTATAGATTAGTATTATTAGATGCTTCCTTACAGGCAGTTCTAGAAGAACCCTCTTATAGATTTGAGTGTATGTTCCAGTTAGCAGCTTCAAACAATTCCTGTCTTGATTATAAAAATTGATCCAGATAGAATCAGTGTATCTTTATTTGCATAGATATCATATCCTGCAGAGTTTGCTGTTTCTTTAGTAGGTATAATAGCATCTGGGTGCTTCTTTTCTACTAGGAAGTTAGTTTTATTATTTACTTCTTATATTATATATATATTCATCATCTGATGATTCTTCTAAATCTTTTTTTTTATCTTCTTATCTTCTTTCTTCAATATCAGCCAGTTTTTGCTAAGTGCTATTTTAAGCTGGGTTACATCCTTTGCCATCTATAGTAGATAAGTCATAAACAGTTCAAAGGTCTTGCAAGTAGATTTTGTCTTAATATATTTTTTAGTTATATCTTTTCTTGTCTCCTTAGAACTTTTCTTTACTAATGTATTGATAGTTTCTCTAGAAGATGTTGTAGATCTAGTATATAAAGATATAGGTTCTTACTATAGTAAGGTCTATTATTCATTAGCAGTATCTATCGGTATCTTAGCTGAGGTTTTATCTTATAATCTTTCTTTTTAGTAATAAGAAAGTCTTCAACTTTAGTTTCATCTAGTATAAGGTGAGTTGTTGAACTGTTCAGTATAATAAATATATTGATCACAAAATAAGTATCTTGTCTGTACTATATTCTAATTGATGAAGGTGATTTATTCTCATTCAGTTAGCTTGCAGTATCCTTGACCATTTTTCTTCAGTTATATATAGTTAACTAATGTTTCTAAAATCTGTTTCTTCTTCAGCTGCTATACTTTTACTTGTGTCTTTGGTTTCTTCTTTCTTTGTAATCTTATAAGAGCACAGTAATTGTACTATAGCAATTGCACCATACTACAGCATCTGCCAAGAAGTAATGGAACTACCCAATTTCTTACTATCAGACATCTATCCAATCTTCTGATTCCATTAGTTCTCAAGCTTTTCTGATTCTCATGTAATCTCTAGCAATACAGCAATGTTTCCACATCTATTTAATTTCTCATACTCTTCTGACCTTCATGATGCAGCAATCATTCCTACTGATTCCATTTCCATCACTTGAAATTAATTTAGCAGTTTTCCTATACTTTTATTTTGATCATTAAGTATTATTATTAGTGCTTGGTTATCTCAGTCCTTGATCATTAGATTATTAGCATATCATTTGATCATTATCTCATTTATTAGTTATATTGTAACACTTATTTGTTATATATTTAGCTTTGATCTTTTTATATAAATATCCCTCAATTCTTTATTTAATAAACTTCCATTTAATAGCAGCCGAACTTATATATGAGTTCAATAGCAGCTGAACAAACATATAAGTTCAATAGTAGCTAAATAAATATATAACTTCAAAAGCTACATACCTCAAGATCTATAAGAACTGAGAGTATAATAACTGAACTTACACAGCCATCAAGTCCAAATAGATAATTACAGACTCATTAAATTGATGCTCTATAACTATATTAAAGCCAGTACACTCTAGTATGCTGTAAGGGGGTTTTCTCCTAAACTGCCTGTGAGAAATGTCTGATGATACTAATCCACATTGAACTTAGGAATCTCCGAGTACATTGCAAGGTTTCTAAGGTATCAAAAGTACTTTGTTTCTTTATAAAATTATTAATTGTGAATTTCAGACCTATAGTCTTTAGCACTCTTAATGTGTGTAGAAGGGATGAGATCTTTAGCTCTCAAAGGGATCTTGAGTGTGCACTGCTATGAACTGAAGTTTATTGAATAAAGAATTGAGGGATATTTATATAAAAAGGTCAAAGCTAAATATATGACAAATAAATGATATAATATAACTGATAAATGAGGTGATGGTCAAATGATATGCTAATAATCTGATGATCAAGTACTGAGATGACTGAGCACCAATAATAATACTTAATGATCACAATAAAAGTATGGGAAAACTGCTAAATTAATTCTGAGTGATGGGAATGGTAGGAATGATTGCTGTGTTATAAAGGTTAGAAGAGTATGAGAAATTGAATAGATGTGGAAATATTGCTGCATCGTTCCTGGTGAATTATGATGTTTACTTGGATGTTGCATTGCTAGAGATTATATGAGAATCAGAAGAGCTTAAGAAATTGTATAGAATGATCACTGATGGAATTAGAAGATCAGATAGATATGAGAAATCGGGTAGTTCTATCACTTCTTGGCATGCTGCAGTGCAATTACTGTGCTCTTACAACTCTTCCCCTCTTAGGAGAAAATAGCATTCTCGCTATTTCTAAAGAATGTAAAGTTATCCTAAAATATGAATATAAGAAAATACTACTCTTGATAAGGATAATACTAAGTAAAAAAGTAGCTCATCATTTTTCTATAAACAAATGACTTCTGAATATTTCAAAGGATAAAATAATAAAAGAGATAATAATGTAATAGATCAAATATGCAAATAAATGAAATAAGTGTCCATCGAAGATTGCTAGGTAATAAATGATATAATAATATCTGATCTGAAGGAAAATGGAAATTAGTATATTAGGGAAAAAGGAAATTGATCGAGTGCATTATTGTTTGATGCACAGATAAAATAAAATAGGGATATCGAAAATAAAATAAATGAAATAATAATAATTGTTTGATGAATAAAATAACTGATGTAATTGTGATGACTGAATAAAATAGACTTCGGTACATCGAAATATTAGAAAAATATATAACTAAAGACTGTACTCGCTTTTTCTTTCTCTTTCTAAATCTTCTAAATCTTCCACATGTTGTCATTCTTGCTTTACATATATTCAGGTATGCGGTCGTTCTGGATTCGTTTGATCGTTCTAGATTTATAGCTTCGTCTTTCTCGTTTCGGTTGTTTTGACTTTCTTTTGTTTTTCATCGCAAAGATCTTGCTAGAATTCTCAAGAATCTCTCTGCATGGTGCACATGTGAGTCATGCTGCTGATTTCGGTAAGTAAACTCTAGATTTTATTATAAGCAGTGGTCGCGGTACATTCCTTTATTCCTTGTGTGATTCGTTTTGTTTACGTCAGGGTCGGTCAGGTGATTCTAATGTTTTGTTTATCCATGAAGCTTGTTTTCGGGCGTGAGCTGATTCGTTTATCTATTTTCCTTCTAACTCTTAGGTTATTTGTATGGATCAAGTCCTCGGTCGAGTGTTCTGGCTTTCTGGCTTTGTACAAGCTCATTCGACACTGATCTGAACTGATTCGTCAGTCGTTCGTTAGAGTTATTGGGCTAAAACCGTTGGCAACAAGGTAAGTGATTTGGGCAGGTGTGGGTGTATGTGCGTGTGTCATGCTTGTCTGAATACATGTGTGTCGGTCAGACTGAATCTTGCTGTGAGGTGTCGACATGAGGTCTTGGGGGCGTGGGATTTGCATATGATTCCATTTCTGAGCTTGGTAACTTGCTTTCGGCGATTTGTTTCTTGGCTGGATCTTGTCATATGTCTTGCTTTTATTGTTCAGATTCATCTGTTCTCTTTGACAAGGGTTGTCTACTTGGGTCAGCAATAAGGTATCTTTTTCTAGGTAAGTTCTTGGGGTCGCGCCAAGATTTGGGGATGCTCATGCTTGGGTTACTTGGGTGGTCGTTCAGCAAGTATAAGAATAGGGTCATCCGACATCTCTGTCTTGCAACTCCAAAAGTCTTCTAATTCACACACTACTCCTTTTTCATATACTTTTACTATGACTTCGCAGTGCCAACAATATCCAGTTCCTTCTGTCCTTGGCAAGCATTGCCAGGATGATGACGAGGTTGTCTGCGAAACTCCTCCTACCAGTCAATGGTTTTTGGATACAGCAGATTCTGAGGATATTGACCATCCTCCCAAGCATCGATGGGTTGGTAAGTTGTATAAGATATCTGTGATTGATCAGAAGTGTACTGATTTCTTTTCCTATAATTATATAATTTAAACTTTTAGCATCTCTGGCTACTTCTGAGGATGGTGAGGTCATCCACGAAACTCCTCCAGGTTTTTGGGATGAAGCAGCCTGGTATTATAAACCAGACTTGACTCCTAGTCCTGTGGCGAGTCCAGATTTTGAACATGAAGAAGAGGAGGAAGAAGAGGTCGAAGTAGCTATTGCAGCAAGTCTTGATTTTGATGATGACAGTGTGGCAACTCAGCTGCTTCCAGTTAACGAGGGCTTTGATATAGATGCAACGCTATATCCTGGTAGGTAGTTAGCAGTAGGCAGGAATCTTCCTAAAGTATTTTCATTTACTAACAGTTTTCTTCTACTATGTTTTTCTTATGTAATTAGAACTGTCTTAGAATCTGGCAACTTCTGAAGAATATTCAGATTCTTTTGGTCAAGTCTTGGATTCGAGCATCTTGGTCTCAACTCTAGTGGTGAGTTCTGTGCCTTCAGGATCATCTGAGGTCAGGGCGTTAGATAAGGAGAATGAACCTCCTGAAGTTGATGATGGGTAAGTATCTTCTTCTTCAATAATTTCATCAGGATTGAGAATTCCTATTAATTTTCTATGTAAATCTCTTCATCAGAGACAAGAGTGAAGTTCCTGGGTCTTCAGCAGATTCTTCTGATAGATATCAGACTCCAGTGAGGGCTATCTGAAGCTGGCATGCTCCAGGGAGTCCTTCTCTTGTTCGTACTGTTCTGTTTGATTCTGCTGTTATTCTATTTGATTCTGATGAGGAGAGTGACGAGTTCCCAGAGATTGATCAAGTTGGTCACTCATCCAAGTAAGTAATATGATTCTACTGTATTTTTCGAGAGAGAGATTTCCTAATGAATTCCTATAGGATTCTCATAATTAATAAATGTTCAATAATTGTTCTACTTCCATTTAGGAGTCAACCTAAGTAGATGGCCATTGCTTTGTCTTCCTCCATGGGTTTCCGCAAGGTATGTCCATTCTTCTATTTAGTAATAGTTTATTCCAGTCTCTTCTGCGATTGTAGATCTAATTATTGCTGTGATCATTTTGTTTTTCCTTTAGGGCAGGTGTCAGTAGTCCTTCTGGTCATTTTCTATAGTGCATACCAGGGGGCACTGGCTTCAAGGTAGTTATAATTTTTCATCAGTTTGGTCAAGTGCTGATTCGGTGATAAAAGTCTCTTTAACAATTAATTTGTAATGTCTTCTCAAGGTTGCTTATATTGATATCTCTATGGAGTCCATTTGCAAAGTTCGCCTGCTTTTGAAGTCCATTTACGCCTCTCGTTACTGTGATCGTTTTATTCTTCTTCTATGCTAGATGTCAATGGTTTTTTATGGTTATTTCCTATAGTGCATACCAGGGTGTACTAGCTTTGATGTAGTTACAAAGCATCAATTTAATGAGTCTGCAATCATCTATTTGGACTTGACAGCTGTAAGTTCAGTTGTTGCACTCTCAGTTCTCATGGATCTTGAGGTGTGCAGCTATTGAACTGAAGTTTATTGAATAAAGAATTGAGGGATATTTATATAAAAAGGTCAAAGCTAAATATATGACAAATAAATGATATAATATAACTGATAAATGAGGTGATGGTCAAATGATATGCTAATGATCTGATGATCAAGTACTGAGATGACCGAGCATCAATAATAATACTTAATGATCACAATAAAAGTACGGGAAAACTACTAAATTAATTCTGAGTGATGGGAACGGTGGGAATAATTGCTGCATCATGAAGGTCAGAAGAGCATGAGAAATTGAATGGATGTGGAAACATTGCTGCATCATTCCTGGTGGATTATAATGTTTGCTTAGATACTGCATCGCTAGGGATTACATGAGAATCAGAAGAGCTTGAGAAATTGTATAGAATGATCACTGATGGAATTAGAAGATCAGATGAATGTGAGAAATTGAGTAGTTCCATCACTTCTTGATAGATGCTGTGGTGCAATTACTGTGCTCTTACATATGCACTATAGGAAATAACTATAAAAAACTATTAACATCTAGTATAGAAGAAGAATAAAATAATTATAGCAACAAGAGGCATAAATGGATTTCAAAAGCAGGCAAACTTTGTAAATGAACTCCATAGAGACATCAATATAAGCAACTTTGAGAAGATATTACAAATCGATTGTTGAAGAAATTTTTATTGCTGAATCAGCTCTTGATCAATATATAGAAGCAAAGCTATCTAATTGATTAACTGACCTGATTGACCTCTGGAAATTCTTCTTCTTCCTTGTCAATATCAGATAGAATCATAGGAGAAAAATAATTAAAAGAATCAATATTAGAATCAGAATCAGACTCCGAAGCTAGCTCAGAACTTCTCTCATCATCAACCTTAGTATCAGAGCATCTCTTAGAAGTTGTTGAATCTGTGAACAATTTATAAAATATAGTAAAAATATAGAACAAGAAAATTATTAGTAAATGAAAATACTTCAGGAAGATCCTACAGACTATAGTACTTACCCTAGATAGAATATTATATCGCATCAATATCAAAGCCCTCATTAAGCAGCTGAGTTGTTACTTCATTATCATCATTGTTGTCATTATTAGAATACTAGCTAGAAGCTTTAGCTACAGAAAAACCTCATCATTGATGGACCATATTCTTCATTATTATCATTTTCGATAGTACTGATGACTATGATATTAGACTGATCTGCATCTGCATCTATATCTACATCTGCATCTAAAGGACTCAGTATTGGACTACTAAAGATTGGAGAATCAATATGATATACAGAAGGAGCTGGAGGTGCTAGAAATTCAAAATATATAGCAAAATCATAGGAAAAGAAATCAGTAATGATCAAGCAAACTTCTGTTCGATCACTGAAGCTTAGACTTACCTATCTATTAACACTTTAGAGGATACTTGTTATTGCCGTCAGAATCTGCAGTATCCCAAAACTGCTGACTAGGAGGAGTTTCGCAGACAACCTTATCATCATCATCCCAGCAACACTTGCTAAAGATAGAAGTAACTGGATATTATTAATACTGCAAAGTTATAATAAAAGTCTAGGAGAAAGAAGTAGTATAAATTAGAAGACTTTTGGAGTTGCAAGACAGAGACATCAGACGACCCCTATTCTTATAACCACTGGAATCACATGCAAATGACCACCCAGACCCAAATCTCAGTGTGACCCTAAGAACTTACCTAGAAAGAGATATCTTATTGCTGATCCAAGCAGATAACCCTTGTTGAAGAGAAGAGATGAATTTGGATAACAAAAGCAAGATACATGACAAGATCTAGCTAAGAAATGAATTACTAAAAGAAAGTAAGTCACCAAGCTCAGAAATGGAATCATACATGAATTCTATACCCCCGACACCTCATGGCAAGATTCAGACCAACATATACAGCTGTAAGAGTGATATATATAAAAAGCATCAATAAAACACTTGCAGAAATATAACAAACAACCATGCCTACCATCAGCTGCCAAAATCAGAGAACCCAAGAGCTTTTATCTGACTCAGCTACAGCAAAGAAATACTGCCAGACATTCAACACCACTTAGACCAAACTATAAACAGATCAAGAACATAGTTGTAAGAGTAATATATATAAAAAGGCAGCAGCAAACACTCGCAGAATCATAACAAACAACTATGTCTGCTATTAGCTGCCAAAACCAGAGAACTCAAGAGCCTTATCCGACTCAATCACAGCAAAGAAATACTGCCAGACGATCAACCCCACTTAGACCAAACTATGAACAGATCAAGAATATAGTGGAAAACGCAATTATTAATTGACATAATGAACCACCACAACTATACCCTAGAGTAACCCAAGAGGATACTATCGACATGGTGGAATTCACAAAAAGGAATATCAGCATTCACCAATTCAACAACACTGCCAGACAATTCAGAAGCTACTATCAAATGGGATATGCCTTGCAACTAAGACAAGAAAACCACCAAGAAGTGATAGAATGAGAATCTGCCGAATACCTAGAATTAAATCCTTGGGAAAGATGCATAGCTAAAAGGACCTTCAATGTATTTTAACATTGGCCATCTGCATTGAAACGCAATTTAAGCCCATACTAATGGGAAAACTTACAAAATATAGAAGAAGAAATATTGTTACTTCATCTCCTAGGAAATTACCTAGTAGACAATAACTGCATCGAAGAAACTAATACTTCCATATCTGGATCGGACACAGAAGAAGAAATCCACACCACTGAAATTATCAACACTGTGGATACCATCCACACCACTGAAATTATCAACACTGTGGATACTATCTACACCGCCGAAATTATCAACACTGTTGATACTATCAACATTGTTGATACTATCTACACCACCGAAATTATCAACACTGTTGATACTATCAATATCGTTAATATCTTATTCAATAATGAATGGAACTTATAAATTAAATATAGTATAACCAATCATATTCTGAGTAGTAACCTGGGCAGCTACCCATATAGCACCTCGAGAATTTTTGTATAAATATCCCTCAATTCTTTATTCAATAAACTTCAGTTCAATAGCAGTGCACACTCAAGACCCCTTTGAGAGCTAAAAATATCTCACCCCTTCTACACACATCAAGAGTGCTAAGACTATAAGTCTGAAATTCACAATTAATAATCTTATAAAGAAACAAAGTACTTTTGATACCTTAGAAACCTTGCGACATACTCGGAGATTCCTAAGTCCAATGTGGATTAGTATCATCAGACACTTCCTCAAAGGTGGTTTAGGAGAAACCCCCTTACAACTTGGTAGCAGCGGTAATGAAAAACCATTATAATAATCAGAAACATACTACTAATATTTTACAAAGGCCTAGAATTACCAACTCTTTTTAGATATGACCAACGTACTTGAAGTGCTACTAAAAACACCATACATATCTTACTTCCAACAGCCAGAGAGGCTACATATATCACAGAACCCTTCAAGTAGACACAATATCAGTAACTGCTACAAAGCACTGATTCAACAACAGTAGCTCATCTATAAGGCAAAACATACCTTGAACTTTATAATGAACTTTTAGAAGAATTCGAAAACCCTCTTACAACTAAAGCCTACTTCGAAGCATTTCAAGATTTCCTCTATGAAAATATCAAAGGAGATCGTGACATTGTTTCCATCACACAAGCTGAACACCAATTCACCAACTTTACAACTACCATACAAGGATATAATAATCAACAAGTTATCAAGGAGTAGATTACCAACTCGCAATTTGACTACTCAACACACTGAGGCACTGTTTACTACTGAATTGCAAACAGATTATTTGAGAAATTAGTAGCAGAAGACCTCACACGATTTGCCGAAACAACCAACTGTACCTATCACACCACTATCTATCAAGGAACCTATCAATCTCACAATATCTATATTCCAACATATATCCAGACCAAGCAAACCAACATTTAGAAAAGCAACTAACATAAGTGACTTACACGAACCTGATACAACCATTTATCACGATGCTGACACTGCATTTATTAAAGATGCTGATACAACTATTCGAAGAATTACACTTGAAGCTGATATACTTGAAGAATTGGAAGACCTCAACTCAGAAAATGAAATATTTGATTACGAAGTAAGAGAATACATCCAACAAACAGACAGAGGTGACAATGAACTTCCAATATCACCACTACTCACACTGACTACATTTACTGATATAATGGCCGACGCTACAATCACCACACTGACTGCATAAGTAGTAGCCTTAACCGCACTTGTAGAACAAGTAACACAACTCAGTCAGACAACCAAAGTGGTCAACCTACAACCTTTTGATGGAGAGGCAAAAGAAGTTGCTACATTTATATCAGCTGTTGAAGCCAATTACAACGCCAACAGCTGGAATGATGATTGAGTACCAGATGATAGACTCACTAACAACGTCAATTACATATCTGAACAAGTATGCCAAGTCATATGCACAGGTTAACAAAATTGCTGGATTTCTCAGAAAATCGGCAGCAATCTGGTGGCAAAATCTGCCTAGAAAACCTTTGACCTGGCAAGATATGACTTTAGTGGCAGCTTAACTAGCTAATATAGCCCAACTAGGATATCCAAACATCCCCATCCAACAAGGTCTTAGATCCTTACTGATTGACAAGTTCCGCAGTAGTGCACATATCGCCAAAGCAAAGAAATGACTAGCTATAACAAGATTCAATACTGAAGGAAGCAAAACCTTTGAAGCTTTTGCTATAGAAATCGATGCTGATCTCATCATCATTGAAATGCCATATGACGATAACAATCACATCACTTGTGGTGCACGAGCCGACACCTTATTCAAAACCCTTCCACAGTAGCTGGAAACTCGCATTAAGGAGAGAGGGAGCCCATGCGCTTACGAGCAATGGTGTTTCGGCATAGTCATCAAATCAGTACGTACAATTCTATCAGCACAACAAATACATATAGAAAACAAGAATTAAAACTCTGGCTCAAGCAGCAAACCAACAAATGATACCTACCATCGAGGAGGATTTAACCCCTGAGGAGGATTCAGAGGAGGAGGAAACTATAACAATAACCCAACATGGCGAAACAATTTCAAGAAAGATGAAAACAGGGATGACTGGAAGAAAACAAAGACTTGTTTCAATTGTAGAAGACGTGGACATATTGCACCTAAGTGTAGAAGTACTCATACTATTTCGGGAGAAAAGATCATAAAGAAAGAAGAAATCAAAGGCACAAGCAAAAGCATGACTACTGAGGAAGAAACGGATCCAAGAGATATCAGCCAACTGTACATAATTGAAGAAAAATATGGCCGAGGATACTGCAAGTTGAACCAACAAGAACAAATCACCCTCATCAATTGGAACATGGTGCAAACAAGATGCCCATTCTGTGATCAATGCATCTATTGTGCAGAACACATATGTAACTGTTCAACAACCTACCTCATACTAGAAGAAACCAGAGTAGAAGACTTCCTTATTATTAAAAAGAAAGATCGAAAGATAAAACTACAGCCAAGATGCTGACAGATACCACCAATGAATAATGGATCCTACCACGGCAAGAACCCACACCCATATACCAATAATACTAGAGAAATTTACGACATTTTCTGGAGAAGCTATCAATACGTTAGCAAAGGAAAGTTCTGGGGAGACAAGAAAAAATATAAACAAGGAGTATATTGGGATGAAATTTACCCGCAAGATCTTTGAACCATCCATGACTCATCTACTATTGATGGCAAGAGATGCAATCCAGCCTACAATGGCACTTAGCAAGAACTGGCCGACATTGAAGAAGGAAGGTAAGAAGACGAAGAAGAACTGGAAGAATCATCAGAAGATAAATGACTATATATGATACAAGAAACCAACAATGAAACCAACTTCCTAGTCGAAAAGAAATACCCAGATACTATAATACCTACCAAAGGAACAGCAAACTCCGCAGGATATGACATACATGCAAATGAAGATGCACTAATCCTACCAGGATTGATTTTCCTGATCAAGACAGGAATCACCCTAAAGCTACCAACTGGAACTTATACACAAATTCTGGATAAAAGCAGTAAAATCAAGAAAAGGATCTCGATCAAAGCAGGAGTTATTGATGCAGACTACACTAGTGAAATTATACTCGCAGTTTACAACTTATCAGCTTGCTGCAAATACCGAGTCACCAAAGGAGCTAAGCTAGTACAATTCGTATTCATCAAACTGGACAACTCAGTAACAGCCAAAGTCATAGAACAACTTCCAAAAACTGAACATGCTGCAGGAGGATTTGGATCGACAGATAAAAAGAAACCTACACTCACCAAAGATGAATGTTAGTACCTGAAAATGGCACAAGGAATAGTACCATATATATGCTGTCCTCATAGAAACAGAACCTACTGTGCATCTACTATTGACAGTAAAGGATACAACTCAGCCTACAATGGCACTTGGTAAGAACTAGCTGATATTGAAGAAGGAAGACAAGAAGATGAAGAAGAAGAATTGGAAGAATCATCAGAAGATAAATGACTATATATGATACAAGAAACCAATAATGAAAGCAACTTCCTAGTCGAAAAGAAGTATCTAGATACTATAATACCTACCAAAGAAATAGTGAACTCTGCAGGATATGATATCCATACAAATGAAGATGCACTAATTCCACCAGGATCGATCTTCCTGATCAAGACAGGAATCACCCTAAAGCCGCCAACTGGAACTTATATACAAATCCTAGATAAAAGCAGCAAAATCAAGAAAGGAATCTCGATCAAAGCAGGAGTTATTAATGTGGACTATATTGGCAAAATTATACTTGCAGTTCACAACTTATCAGCTTACCGCAAATACCGAGTTACCAAAGGAGCCAAGTTAGCACAATTTGTATTCATCAAACTGAACAACTCAGTAACAGCCAAAGTCATAGAACAACTTCCAAAAACTGAACATGCTGCAAGAGGATTTAGATTAATAGACAAAAAGAAACCTACACTCACCAAAGATGAACGTTGGTATCTGAAGATGGCATAAGAAATAGTACCATATGGATGCTATCCTCATAAAAACAGAACCTACTGTACAGATAACACTTGGAAATGCTAGAGTTATATTGAAGAAAGCAAGAAACTACAAATTCAACAATTAGCAAAGGAGGAAGAAGAAGTGAAACAAGTATGCAAAGCTATAAAATTACTAACCAAAGAGAAGAAAACAGATTGGTCAATCGAAGATACAACAGACATATAGTCTATCAAAGAAATAAAAGTGGAAAAAATAGAAGAAAAAGTAGAATACAGAACCTTATCATCACTTAGAAAGAAGATAGAACTTCTTTTCTACAAAGGAACAATAAAGAACAAAACAGTCAACATACTAATCAACAGTGGAGCAATATGTAATTTTATCAGCAAACAGCTGGCCGATCAACTCAAAGTAATCAAGTCACCCTGTGAAGCAGCAATGATTGTAGAAGTTGCTGATGGAGGAACCCAACAAGTCATCTATACTGCCAAGAATCTTCTAATATTAATCGAATCATACCAAGATGCACTGAACTTCGAAATCATAGGCATACTCGGACCAAGTATAGTATTCGGAAAAAGTTAGCTAGATTAAAAGAATCCTAACATCGACTGGCCAAGTAGAACCATGGAGTTTACTCATCAAAACAAGGATATCAAATTAGTCTCCAGATCAAGAAATGGCAAGATCTGACTCTACTCAGCTAAAAAATTCTACCAACACCTCGAAAAAGACGATATAGTTTACTGCTGCATTATTATGGAAAAGGACATCGCCAAAATAACTACTGAAACTGACATAGACATTAATAGCCTAGACATATCTCTACAACTACTTATCACCGAGTTCACAGACCAATTCCTTATAAACTTACCAGAAGGACTATCACCAAAACAAAACATTGATCACCGAATTGACTTAATACCTGGTGCAGAACCACCATTCAAGAAAATTTATCAATTATCTGGACCAGAGTTATAAGAACTCAAGAAGACTCTAAAAAAATTAATTGAACGAGGATCTATTCAACCTAGCACATCATCTTTCAGAGTACCTATTATATTTGTTAAAAAGAAGAATGGAATTAGAATATGCATTGACTATCAACAACTCAATGATATAACCATTAAGAACCAATATGCATTACCCAACATCATGGAATTATTCGACCAACTCAAAGGAGCAACTATATTCTCATTAATCGACTTATGATCAGGATATCATCAGATCCGTATTGCCAAAGAAAACATTCCAAAAATAGTATTTAGAACTTGATATGGATATTATGAATGGAAAGTCATACCTTTTGGACTGATAAATGCATCTGCAACATTTTAAGGACTGATGAATAATATATTCAGACTACTACTCGACAAATTCATAGTTGTCTACATCAACGATATACTGATCTATAGCAAGACAAAAGAAGAACACTTACAACATCTCCACCAAGTACTAGAAATACTGAGAAAACATCAGTTGTATGCCAAACTTAGCAAATGTAACTTTTTATAAAAAGAAGTTATATATCTTAGATACTGAATCAATGAGCAAGGTATTCTAGTCAACCCTGTGAAAATCAAGGCAATCAAGAAATGGAAAAAACCAACAACAATCAAGGAAATACAATCCTTCCTAGGACTAGCAGGATACTACTAAAGGTTTATCAAGAATTATGCAGGAATTGTAGCATGTCTATATGATCTAACAGTTACAGGCACAAATGTTATTCAAGAATGGAATGACAACCAGGACATAGCCTTTGAAACTTTGAAAGAAAAGTTAACAACTGCACCTATCCTTAAAAGCCAATTTATAGTAACTACCAATGTCTCAGATTATGCAATTGGAGCTATACTTTCACAAGAAGACCAACCTATTGCCTACCATTCAAGAAAAATGTTATCTGCAGAAAGAAATTACTCTGTTCATGAAAAGGAGTTACTTACAATAATCGATACAACACAGGCCTAGAGACACTACCTGATAGGTAACAAATTCCTGATCTATATAGATTATGAATCACTTAAATACCTGAACAAACAGCCAACTCTCTCTACCTGACAAGCACAATGGATGGATCACTTCAATAACTACTACTTCGAAATAATCTACAAACCCAGAAAACTTAATGTAGTAGCAGATGCATTATCCCGACAACAATAGAAGGATGAACAAATCAAAGCCATTATCGAAATCACAGATAACTAGATATAAGAAATCCAAGAAAGAGTTCAGATAGACAAAGAAGCATAGAAAATCATAGAAGAACTCAATACCAAACCAGATACGACAAACAAATTCAAGATTCGAAACAACAACCTCTATTATGAAGATTGACTCTTCATACTGTCAAACCTTCATATCAAGATTCTACAAGAACACCATGATATACCCTTAGCAGGCCACTTCGGATTTAATAAAACTTATGAAGCACTCACTAGAAACTTTTACTGGTCGAAAATATTTACAAGCACCAAGAGCTTCATAGCCTCTTACAACACTTGTTAATGTAACAAAACACTCAGACAATCACCTGCTGGACTATTATAACTACTACCTATATCTGCCAAAAAATGGGAACAAATCAGTATGGATTTCATTATCCAACTATCGAAAACAACATCTGAGAAAGATGCAATAACCATTTTTGTCAATTGACTCAGCAAACAAACTCACTTTGTTACAAGCAAAACAACTAACACTGCACCAGAAGTAGCAAAAATATTTTTCGACAATATTTTTCGCTTACATAGACTACCACAAATTATTATCTGTAACCAAGATCCAAAGTTTACAAGCAATTTTTGGCAATCACTATTTAAAATACTTGAAACAAAAATAGTACTCTCAACTGTATTTCACCTACAGACCAATGGCCAAATAGAACACATGAACCAAACATTAGAACAAATGCTCAAAACTTATGTCAACTATCAATAGAATGATTGGGATGAACACTTAACTGCTGCCAAATTTGCATGCAATAATGCTCAGCAAAAGTCAACGAAACTATTGCCATTCTTCCTAAACTATAGCTATCACCCACTGACACCAGCAACTCTGTTACTAGAAAAGGTTAAATCAACAGTATAAGCTGTTGATAACTTCACCTCACGAATGACCAATCTGCTGACCAAAGTACAAGATGCAATTCATGAAGTACAATTATAATAAACAAGATACGCAAATGAAAAAAGACATGAAGAATCATTTGAGATAAACGAAATAGTCTTACTGTCCTTAAGACATATCATATTGTGACAATTATCTAATCAACCTTTAAAGAAACTTCAGAATAAGTTTCTCGAACCATTCAAGATTATCGTAAAAATATCAGCTGTCACTTACAAACTGGAGTTACCATCAACAATGAGGATTTACCCCATGTTTCATATATCATTACTGAAATGTTATATACCAAATAACAATGATCTATTTCTGGACAGACAAGTCATACCATCTACACCAATTTTAGTTAATGATGCAGAAGAATTTAAAGTAGAAGAAATCTTAGATCAACAGATTACCAAACAAGGCAACAGATTGATACTACAATACCTAATCAAGTGGAAAGAATACCCCTTATATGATGCAATATGGGAACCGCTTAGCAATCTGACAAATGCAGATGAAGCACTGGAAAAATATTACAAGTCCTTATAGAAATAGCATAGACACTATTTTTTTCAAAGGAGGAAGAGTTGTAAGAGTGATATATATATAAAAGCAACAATAAACACTCACAGAAACATAACAAACAACTATATCTGCCATCAGTCACCAAAACCAGAGAACTCAAGAGCTTTATCTGACTTAACCACAGCAAAAAAATACTGCCAGATGTTCAACACCACTCTGACCAAACTATGAACAGATCAAGAATATAGTGGAGAATACAATCATCAACTGATATAATGAACCACTATAACTATATACTAGAGTAACTCAAGAGAATACTATCAACATGATGGAATTTGCAAAAAGGAATATCAGCATTCACCAATTCAACAACACTGCTGGACAATTTAGAAGCTACTATCAAATGAGATATACCTTACAACTAAGGCAAAAAAACCATTAAGAACTGATAGAACAAGAATCTGCCGAATATCTAGGATTAAATCCTTGAGAAAGACACATTGCCAAAAGGATCTTCAATATATTCCAACATTGGCTATCCGCATTAAAACACCTTTAATCTAAGTCCACATCAATGGGAAAACTTGCAGAATATAGAAGAAGAAATATTATTACTTTACCTCCTCAGAAATTACCTAGTAGACAACAACCATATTGAAGAGGAAACTAATACTTCTATATCTGGATTAGATATAAAAGAAGAAATCCACACTGCTGAAATTATCAACACTGTGGATACTATCCACACTGCCGAAATTATCAACACTGTAGATACCATCCACACTGCCAAAATTATCAATACTGTGGATACTATAAACATCGTTGATATCTTATTCAATAATGAATGAAACTTATAAATTAAATATAGCATAACCAATTATATTCTGAGTAGTAACCTGGGCAGCTACCTGTATAGCATCTTGAAAATTTTGTATAAATATCTCTCAATTCTTTATTCAATAAACTTCAGTTCAATAGCAGTACACACTCAAGATCCCTTTGAGAGCTAAAGATCTTACCCCCTTCTACATACATTAAGAGCGCTAAAAGACTATAAGTCTGAATATTCTAATTAATATTCCTATAAAGAAACAAAGTACTTTTGATACCTTAGAAACCTTGTAACATACTTGGAGATTCCTAAGTCCAATGTAGATTAGTATTATCAGACACTTCTTTACAGGCAGTTTAGGAGAAACCCCCTTACAAGTTCATAGTCTATGACTAGCATCTATGTTTATAGCTATTTTGTTTATAGCTCTTAGTAAAATAGTTTGCAGCTTTTAATAAAATAGTTTGTAGATTAATTAACTATTTTTCTGATATATACTTTGTAACTTAGATAAGAGAACCTTCAAGAACCAATCAAATAGGAATCTGCAGAATGCTTAGGACTAACAACTTAAGAAAGATATATCTAAAAGACATATTCCAACATTAGTCCTTGGCATTAAAACATCTTGGCAACCTAATACCTCACCAATAGGAAAACTTACAATATATAGAAGAATAGATATTATTATAATATCTTTTGGAAAAATATCTAGTAGATAATAATTACCTAGAAGTAGAAGCTGATATTTCTATATCAGGATTGGATATAGAAAATAACATAAGTATAAGTACTGCCAACACAGGTATTACCAAATTTGTAGGTACTACTGATATAGTATCACTAAATTTATAGGCACCACCAATATAGATATTGCCAAATTTGTAGATACTACCAATATAAACATTACCAAATTTGTAAACACTGCTAACATAGACATTATAGAATTCATAGGCACTGCCAATGACATAGTTAATACCTATATTGAAGATAATAAAAACTTATTCAATAACAATTGAAACCTCTAAATCAATTACAATAGCATAACTAATAATATTCTAAGTAGTAACTGTTGAAATTATTAGCTTATTATATCTCTCTCTCTCCCATCAACGATCGATCATACATTACTCAATTGTGGCTTAGACGATCTTTGTCTGTATCGACCAATCATATATTAGCATTAATAAATATATGCATATTTAGCTTTATAAGCCAGTGCACTCTTTACCCCCAAAAACATACATATTCGAAAATCAAAACTTCAACAGGTTTATGAGCCCTGAGCTACTCAAATTGCAGCTCGACAACCTGAGATCTATGCAATCATAGCAATTACAACTGCGATTACAGTAAGTATTTATTTAACATTGTAAACAATGCGTCAAACAATGTGATAAACAACATGACAAATGACACCGTAATAAAGCAACACAATAAACAACATATAATGACTTAGCATTCAATGACGCGACACAACAAAATGGATAATCTATACACATTGTCATCAGCAACAAGATCGACAAGATTGCGATCTAAATCAAAAACAGATAACAGATATCAACCCCCTAATGATGACGATGAAGGATTGGATGGCAACCATCAGAGTAATATAGGATTCAGCCTCGATCGACAGGAACAGATGGCTACAACGATCAGAAATTAGGAAGATAAATTAGACATGCTGGCAACCCTATTGGGCGAATTGATGGCAAAAATCGACAAAACAAATGCATCACCCAGTGCACTAACCAATCAGAATGCAGCTACAGAAGGCAACACACTACAAATACAAACACAATTACCATTACCAACAATATCAACAAAGCTTAATGATCTGGCAAAGGAGTACCTGAGATCGATCAACAAATTTGATAGGTCAGAAGGTGCACCCAGATTGTTTGATTACTTTGATGCCATAGAGCAATTTATCACCAGCGCCAATCTATCAGTACAAAAGGAGGAAGTCAACACAGTGATTAGTAAAATTACAGGCAATGCTAGAATGTGGCTATGGAGGCACATGAACATATCGGGAGAATTTGATTTGTAGAATGAGCTTAAAGAGGCTATGACATAAAAATACACACCAATGGAACAATTGTTATGAATATGTGATAAGCTTGCGATGATAAAGTAAAAGGGATCGATCGAAGATTATAATGATGCATTCAACCGAATTATGGTACAAATCGAAGACATGACTGACACAGAAGCTATACTATAATATCTCCAGAGTCTAAGCCCCAGGTACCGGGAATTAATACTTGCACAGGAGAATATGCCGACAATGCTGGAGGCTTTACAACTCGCATATATCAGATTTGACCCGGATAGTAAGCAGAGGCGCGACAAAGCCCACGTGACAGACCGAGGCAGCTACTGAGGTAGCTACCGAGGCAGCAGTCGTGGCAATCGAGACGGAAGCACCAGATGAGGCCGAAGCTATAACAACGATAATAGAAACAATCAAGGAGGTTATCATAATGACAGAGGCAACCGAGGCGGTGATCGTGGAACCCATCGAGGCGGGAATTTTCGGAGACATCCTCAGAAATGTTATGTCTGTGAGAGAGAACATAGAATATTCCAATATAATAAATTTGTAAGAATAATATATATAAAAAGCAGTAACAAATACTTGCAGAAACATAACAAACAGTATGCCTGCCATCAACTGCCAAAACCAGAGGACTTAAGAGCCTTATCCGACTCAACCGCAACAAAGAAATACTGCCAGATGATCAACACCACTCTGACCAAACTATGAACAGATCAAGAATATAGTGGAGAATGCAATCATCAACCGATATAATGAACCAGTACTACTACATGCCAGAGTAACCCAAGAGGACACTATTGAAATGGTAGAACTCACAAAAAGAAATATCAACATCTACCAATTTCACAATACTGCCAGACAATTCAAAAGTTACTATCAAATGGGATACGCTTTACAGTTAAAACAAGAAAACCATCAGGAAATAACAGAACAGGAATCTGCCAGAATTCTGGGATTGAACTGCTGGGAAAGACGCATAGCTAGAAGGACCTTCAAAGTATTCCAATATTGGCCTTCCACATTAAAACACCTTGGCAATCTAAGTCCATGCCAATGGGAACACTTACGAAATGAAGAAGAAGAAACCTTGTTACTCCATCTTTTGGAAAATTACCCAATGGATAACAACCATCTGGAAGAAGAAACCAATACTTCCTTATCAGGATCAGATACAGAAGAAGACATAGGTACCGCCGACATCGTAGGCACCACCAACATCATAGGCACTGCCAACATCGTAGGCACTGCCAACATCATAGGTACTGCCGACATCATAGGTACTGCCAACATCATAGGCACCACCGACATCTACAATATAGATTTCATTAACACATTATTTGACTTCTAAATTAGTAACCAATATTCCGAGTAGTAACCTGGGCAGCTACCTATATAGCATCTCAAGAATTTTGTATAAATATCCCTCAAATCTTTATTCAATAAACTTCAGTTCAATAGCAGTGCACACTCAAGATCTCTTTAAGAGCTAAAGATCTCACCCCTTCTATATACATCAAGAGCGCTAAAGACTATAAGTCTGAAATTCACAATTAATAATCTTATAAAGAAACAAAGTACTTTCGATACCTTAGAAACCTTGCGACGTACTCGGAGATTCCTAAGTTCAACGCGGATTAGTATCATCAGACACTTTCTCACAGGCAGTTTAGGAGAAACTCCTTTACAACTTGGTAGCAGCGGTAACGAAAAACTGTTATAATAATCAGAAACATACTACTAATATTTTTACAAAGGCTTAGAATTACTAATTTCCTTTTAGACATGATCGATATACTCAGAGTGCTACTAAAAACACCACATACATCTTACTTCTAACAGCCAGAGAGGCTACATACATTACAGAATCCTTCAAGTGGACACAATATTAGCAACTGCTATGAAGTACTGATTTAATAACAGTAGCTCATTTACAAGGTGAAACATACCTTGAACTCTACAACGAACTTTTAGAGGAATTCGAAAACTCTCTTACAACTGAAGCTTACTTCGAAGTATTTTAAGATTTCCTCTATGAAAACATCAAAGGAGATCATGATATTGTTTCTATCACATGAGCTGAACACCAATTCACCAATCTTACAACTACTGTATAAGGATATAATAATCAACAAGTTATCAAAGAGTGAATTACCAACTCGCAATTTGATTACTCAACACATTGAGGCACTGTTTACTACCGAATTGCAAACAGATTATTTGAAAAATTAGTAGCAGAAGACCTTACATGATTTGCCAAAACAACACCATTAAGACCGACTGTATCTATCACACCACTATCTATCAAGGAACCTATCAATCTCACAACATCCATATTCCGATATACATCCAGACTGAGCAAACTAACATTTAGAGAAGCAACCAACATAAGTGACTCACACGAACCTGATACAACCATCTATCATGACACCGACACTGCATTTATTGAAGACGCTGATACAACCATTCAAAGAATTATACTCGAAGCTGACATACTTGAAGAATCAGAAGACCTCGACTCAGAAGATGAAATATTTGATCATGAAGTAAGAGAATACATCCAATAAACAGATAGAGGAGAAAACGAACTTCAAACATCACCACTACTTACACCAACTACATTTACCAATATAATAGCCAACACTGCAATTGCCGCATTGACCACACAAGTAGCAGCCTTAACTGCACTTGTAGGACAAGTAGCACAACTCAGTCAGACAACTAAAGCAGTCAACCTACAACCCTTTGATGAAGAGGCTAAAGAAGTTGCTGCATTTATATCAGCCATTGAAGCTAATTACAATACCAACAGCTGGAACGATGATCGAGTACCAGATGATAGACTCACCAACAATGTCAATCATACACCTGAACAAGTATATACCAAGTCATATGCATAGGTCAACAAAATTGCTGGATTTCTTAGAAAATCGGCAGCAATCTAGTGGCAAAATCTACCTAGAAAATCTTTGATCTGGCAAGATACAACTTTGGTAGCAACTTAACTAGCTAATGCAGCCCAACCAGGATATCCAAATATCCTCATTCAACAAGGTCTTAGATCCTTACTGATTGACAAATTCCGCAGTAGCGCACATATCGCCAAAGTAAAGAAATGACTAGCTACAGCAAGATTCAACACCGAAGGCAGCAAAACCTTTAAAGCTTTTGCCGCAGAAATCGACGCTGATCTCATCATCATTGGAATGCCGTATGATAATGACAATCACATCACTTGTAGTGCACGAGCCGACACCTTATTCAAGACCCTTCCGCAGTGGCTGGAAACTCGCATTAAGGAGAGAGAGAGCCCATGTGCTCACGAACAATAGTGTTTCGGCATGGTTATCAAATCAGCACATACAATTCTATCAGCACAACAAACACGAACAGAAAACAAGAATCACAACATTGGCTTAAGCAGCAAACCAACAAATGATACCTACCGTTGAGGAAGATTTAACCCCCAGGGTGGATTCAGAGGAGGACGAGGAAACTACAACAATAACCTGATATGGCAAAACAATTTTAAGAAGGACAAAAACAAGGATGACTGGAAGAAAACAAAGACCTGCTTCAATTGTGGAAGACGAGGATATATCGCACCTGAGTGTAGAAGTATCTATATGATTTCAGGAGAAAAGATCACAAAGAAAGAAGAAATCAAAGGCACAAGCAAAAGTATGACTACCGAGGAAGAAACGGATCCAAGAGATATCAGCTGACTGTATGTAATTAAAGAAAAATATAGCTGAGGATACCGTAAGTTGAATGAGCAAGAACAAATCACCCTCATCAATTGGAACATGGTGCAAACAAGATACCCATTCCGCAATCAACACATCTATTGTGCAGAACACATGTGCAACTGTTTAACAACTCACCTCATACCAGAGGAAACCAAAGTAGAAGACTTCCTCATCATCAAAAAGAAAGATCAAAGAATAAAACCACAACCAAGATGCCAACAGATGCCACCAATAAATAATGGACCCTACCATGGTAAGAACCCGCACCCTTATGTCAACAACACTGGAGAAATTTATGATATTTTCTGGAGAAACTATCAATACATTGGCAAAGGAAAATTCTGGGGAGATAAGAAAAGATATGAACAAGGAGTATATTGGGACGAAATCTACCCACAAGATCTTTGGACCATCCATGACTTATCTACTATTGATGGCAAAGGATGCGACCCAGCCTATAATGGCACTTGACAAGAACTGGCCAACATTGAAGAAGGAAGACAAGAAGACAAAGAAGAAGAACTGGAAGAATCATCAGAAGATAAACAATTATACATGATACAAGAAACCAACAATGAAACCAACTTCCTAGTCAAAAAGAAGCACCCAGATGCTATAATACCTACCAAAGGAACAGCTAACTCTGCAGGATATGACATCCATGCAAACGAAGATGCACTAATTCCACCAGGATCAATTTTCCTAATCAAGATAGAAATTGCCTTAAAGCCACCAACTAGAATATACAAATCCTGGATAAAAGCAGCAAAATCAAGGAAGGAATCTTGATTAAAGCAGGAGTTATTGATGTAGACTACACTGGCAAAATTATACTTGCAGTTCACAACTTATCAACTCACCACAAATACCAAGTCACCAAAGGAGCTAAGCTAGTACAATTCATATTCATTAAACTAGACAACTCAGTAACAGCCAAAGTTGTAGAACAACTTCCGAAAACTGAACATGCTGTAGGAGGATTTGGATTAACAGACAAAAAGAAACCTACACTCACTAAAGATGAATGTTGGTACCTGAAAATAGCACAAGGAATAGTATCATATGGATGCTGTCCTCATGGAAACAGAACCTACTGTGCAGATGATGCCTGGAAATGCTGGAGCTGTATTGAAGAAAGCAAGAAACCACAAATCCAACAATTAGCAAAGGAGGAAGAAGAAGCGAAACAAGTATGCAAAGCTATAAAATTACCAACCAAAGAGAAGAAAATGAATTGGTCAATCGAAGATACAACAGACATGTGGTCTATTGCAGAAACAAAAGTAAAAGACATAGAAGAAAAGGTAGAACATGGCACCTTATCATCACTTGGAAAGAAGACGAAACTTCTTTTCTACAAAGAAACTATAAAGAATGAAACAGTCAACATATTAATCGACAGTGGAGCACCATGCAATTTTATTAGCAAACAGCTAGCTGATCAACTCAAGGTAATTAAGTCACCCCGCGAAGCAGCAATGATTGTAGAAGTCGCTGATGGAGGAACCTAACGAGTCATCTATACTATCAAGAACCTTCCAATATCAATTGAATCATACCAGGATACATTGAATTTCGAAATCATAGGCATGCCCGGACCAAGTATAGTATTCAGAAAGAGTTGGCTAGATCAGAAGAATTCTAACATTGACTGGCCAAGTGAAACTATGGAGTTTACTCATCGAAACAAAGATATCAAATTAAGTCTCCAAATTAAGAAACGGCAAGATCTAACTCTACTTAGCTAAAAAATTCTACCAACATCTCAAAAAAGATGATATAGTTTACTGCTGCATTATTATGGAAAAAGACATTGCTAAAATTACCACTAAAATAGATATAGACATTAATAGCTTGGACATATCTCTACAACCACTTATCACTGAGTTTGCAGACTGATTTCCTATAAACTTACCAGAAGGACTACTACCAAAACAAAGTATCGATCACCAAATTAACTTAATATCTGGTGCAGAACTACTATTTAAGAAAATTTATCAATTATCTGGACCAGAGTTACAAGAACTCAAGAAGACTCTAGAAGAATTAATTGAATAAGGATCTATTCAACCTAGTACATCACCTTTTGGAGCACCTATTATATTTGTCAAAAAGAAGGATGGAATTAGAATGTGCATTAACTATTGACAGCTCAATGATATAACTATCAAAAATTGATATGCATTACCCAACATTATGGAACTATTTGACCGACTCAAAGGAGCAACCATATTCTCAGTAATTGACTTATGATCAGGATATTATCAGATCTGTATTGCTGAAGAAAACATTCTGAAAACAGCATTTAGAACTCGATATGGACATTATGAATAGAAAGTCATGCCTTTTGGACTGACAAACACACCTGCAACATTCCAAAGACTGATGAATAACATATTCAGACCACTACTTGATGAATTCGTAGTTATCTACATTGATGACATACTGATCTATAGCAAGACAAAAGAAGAACATCTACAATATCTCTGCCAAGTACTGGAGATCCTGAGAAGACATCAGTTGTATGCTAAACTCAGCAAATGTAACTTTTTACAAAAAGAAGTTGCATATATTGGATACTGAATCAACGAGCAAGGCATTCTAGTTGACCCTGCAAAAATCAAGGCAATCAAAAAATGGGAGAAACCAACAATGATCAAGGAAATACAATTCTTCCTAGGACTAGAAGGATACTACCGAAGGTTTATCAAGAACTACGCAGGAATTGTAGCATGTCTACATAATCTGACAATTACAGATATAAATGTTATTTAAGAATGGAATGACAACTATGACACAGCCTTCGAAACTTTGAAAGAAAAGTTAATAACTGCACCTGTCCTTAGAAGCTCAGATCAGAACCTACAATTTGTAGTAACTACCGATGCCTCAGATTATGCAATTGGAGCCATACTTTCACAAGAAGACCAACCTATTACCTACCATTCAAGAAAAATGACATCTGCAGAAAGAAATTACCCTGTTCATGAGACACAACACAGGCTTGGAGACACTATCTAATAGGCAACAAATTCCTGATCTATATAGATCATGAATCACTCAAATACCTGAACAAACAACCGACCCTCTCCACCTGACAAGCACAATGGATGGATCACCTCAACAACTATCACTTTGAAATAATCTACAAACCCAGAAAGCTTAATGTTGTAGCAGATGCATTATCCCAACAACAACAGGAGGATGAACAGATCAAAGCTATCATCGAAATTACTGACAACTGGATACAGGAAATTCAAGAAGGAGTCCAGTTAGATAAAGAAGTACAGAAAATTATAGAAGAACTCCATACCAAACCAGATATGACAAACAAATTCAAGATTCGAAATAACAACCTCTATTATGAAGATCGACTCTTTATACCATCAAATCTTCATGTCAAGATTCTACAAGAACATCACAATATACCATTAGCAGGACACTTCAGATTTGATAAAACTTATAAAGCACTCACCAGAAACTTTTACTGGCCGAAAATGTTTACAAGCACCAAGAGCTTCATAGCTTCTTGTAACACTTGTCAATATAACAAAACACTCAGACAATCACCTGCTAGACTATTACAACCACTACCTATACCTGTCGAAAAATAGGAATAAATCAGCATGGACTTCATTGTTCAACTGCCAAAAACAATATCTGGGAAAGACACAATAACCATCTTCATTGATCGACTCAGCAAACAAACTCACTTTGTTATAAGTAAAACAACCGATACTGTACCAGACATAGCAAAAATATTTTTTGACAATATTTTTCACTTACATAGACTACCATGAATTATTATCTGTGACTGAGATCCAAAGTTTACAAGCAACTTTTGGCAATCACTATTCAAAACATTGGGAATAAAAATAGCACTCTCAACCACATTTCACCTACAGACTGACAGACAAACAGAATGCATGAACCAAACATTGGAACAAATGCTTAGAACTTATGTCAACTATCAACAGAATGATTGGGATGAACACTTAACTGCCGCCGAATTCACATGCAATAATGCTCAGCAAAAGTCGACGAAACTATTGCCATTCTTCCTTAACTATGGCTATCACCCACTGACACCAGCAACTCTGCTACTAGAAAAGGTTGAATCAACAGTACAAGCCATTGATGACTTCACCATATGAATGACCAACCTGCTGACCAAAGCACAAGATGCAATTCGCGAAGTACAATTACAACAGACAAGATACGCAAACGAAAAAAGGCATGAAGAATCATTTGAGATAGATGACATAGTCTTACTGTCCTCAAAACATATCACATTGCGACAATTATCTAATCAACCTTCAAAGAAACTTCAGAATAAGTTTCTTGGACTATTCAAGATTATCACAAAAATATCAGCTGTTGCTTACAAACTGGAGTTACTACCAACAATGAAGATTTACCTCATATTTCATGTATCACTACTGAAACGTTACATACCAAATAATGATGATCTATTTCTGGATAGATAAGTCAAGCCACCTGCACCAATTTTGGTCAATGATGCAGAAGAATTCAAAGTAGAAGAAATCTTAGATCAATGGATTACCAAACAAGGCAACAGATCAACACTGCATTACTTAATCAAGTAGAAAGAATATCTCTTACATGATGCGATGTGGGAACCGCTTAGCAATCTGACAAATGCAGATGAAGCATTAGAAAAATATCACAAGTCCTTACAGAAATAGTGTAGATGCTATTTTTTTCAAAAGGGGAAGAGTTGTAAGAATAATATATATAAAAAGCAGCAACAAACACTTGCAGAAACATAACAAACAGCATGCCTGCCATCAACTGCCAAAACCAGAGGACTCAAGAGTCTTATCCGACTTAACTACAACAAAGAAATACTGCCAGACGATCAACACCACTCCAACCAAACTATAAACAGATCAAGAATATAGTGGAGAACGCAATCATCAACTGATATAATGAACCAGTACTACTACACACTAGAGTAACCCAAGAGGACACTATTGAAATGGTAGAACTCACAAAAAGAAATATCAACATCTATCAATTTCACAATACTGCCGGACAATTCAGAAGTTACTATCAAATGGGATATGCTTTACAGTTAAGACAAGAAAACCGTCAGGAAATAACAGAACAGGAATTCGCCAGAATTCTGGGATTGAACTGCTAGGAAAGGCACATAGCTAGAAGGACCTTCAAGGTATTCCAATATTGGCCTTCCACATTGAAACACCTTGGCAATCTAAGTCCACGCCAATGGGAATACTTATGAAATGAAAAAGAAGAAATCTTGTTACTCCATCTCTTGGAAAATTACCCAATGAATAATAACTGTCTGGAAGAAGAAACTAATACTTCCTTATCAGGATCAGATACAGAAGAAGACATAGGCACCGCCAACATCATAGGTACCACTGACATCATAGGCACCGCCGACATTATAGGCACCGCTGACATCGTAGGCACTGCCAACATTGTAAGCACCGCCAACATCTACAATATAGATTTCATTAACACATTATTTGACTTCTAAATTAGTAACCAATATTCTGAGTAGTAACCTGGGCAGCTACCCATATAGCACCTTGAGAATTTTATATAAATATCTCTCAAATCTTTATTCAATAAACTTCAGTTCAATAGCAGTGCACACTCAAGATCCCTTTGAGAGCTAAAGATCTTACTCCTTCTATACACATCAAGAGCGCTAAAGATTATAAGTCTGAAATTTACAATTAATAATCTTATAAAGAAACAAAGTACTTTTGATACCTTAGAAACCTTGCAACATACTCAGAGATTCCTAAGTCCAATGTGGATTAGTATCATTAGACACTTCCTCACAGGCAGTTTAGGAGAAACCCTCTTATAAAATTCAATGATTGGGTAAAAACAGAAAAAGAAAAGGCTAAACCGAGAGCTGAAGCAAATCTGGTGATTGGCGCTATCATCGATTCAGGCGCCATACAACATATGTTCAACCAATGGGAGATTTTTGAGACAGTGGCTGAGCACGATGACTTGGTCATATGTGCAGGAAATGAGAAGCTACATGCCACACACATTGGGATGATTGAGCTCGATGACGAGCTGAAATTATGGGACGTTTTATATATACTGGAAATCATCAGAAATTTAATATCTGTGCGGGCATTGATATGTAACAGAAATAACATAACCTTCAAAAGTAATGGATCAGTAATTAAAATCAGCGTGGATCATAAGGAAATCAAAATCGAACAAGCTGATGGTGATCTATTTCATTTATCAACATCACCAGAGCTAGAAGCAAATATTGCCAATTCCAAGATTGATGACTATACATTATAGCATCACTGGCTGAGCTATCTGGGCTGAAATACTCTGCAATCAATCAACAAATTTGTCACAGGGCTCGGAGATGTGCGGCTGTCAACCAGACAAATTAAAATATGTACTGGGTATGAACACACGAAGTCGCACTGCAAGCCTTTCAGATACGCGAAAAATTGATCGATGGAGCCTATCAGAAGGGTGCACTTAGATCTGTGTGGGCTGATGCCCATGCCATCAGTCAATGAAGTGAAATATATATTAACATTCATCGATAATGCCACTTACTACGTCACAACATATTTTATTGATAATAAAAGTGATACATTTGATTGATTCTGGGTATTCAAGGTATTCGCCAAAATGCAATTGGGCCGAAAACTGAAGATTCTCTAGTCTGATAGAGGAGGAGAGTATATAAACACTAAGATGCATGAATTTTTAATCAAAAATGGAATCCATCATGAAATGACGATGCCAGACATGCCGCAACAAAATGGTGTTGCCGAACAATATAACTAGACATTGATGAAGTCGATTCGGGCTGTCAAAATCACTGCTGGCATACCTGACAAACTTTGAGCTGAACTTGCCACAAGTACTACATATCTACACAACCAATTGCCAATGTGAGCCAATAAGAAGAGTGCTTTACCATTTGAATTATAGTATAGTCATAAGCCTGATATCAGTAACTTATGCATCATATGGGCTGATACATATATACATATTTGCAAAGAAAAAAGGTCGAAACTGGCGCCCCGATCCAAAAAGCTTAAAATGATTGGCTATCATAATGAAAAGAAGGCATATAGGCTTTGAGATCCAACTAATAGGAAGATAGAGATCAGCCGCAACATCACATTTGATGAATCTATTATATTAAAATCTCCAACAATCGTCAACCTAGAAGATCAAGAATATGTCATTGAAGCGATCATTGGAAAATGCAAGATTGATGAAAAAAGACAATATCTGGTAAAATGGCTAGGCTATGATGATGATGATGACAACACCTGGGAGCCAATCGAACAATTGATAGATACTGAAGCCCTATAAATTTGGCAAGATCACATGCCAGAAGCTAATTTAATTGAATCAACTGATGACTCAATAACCTACAAGGAAGCAATTTCCCTGCCTGATGCAAAGCTTTGGCAGGAAGCAATCAATCAAGAGCTTAAATCACTTAAGAATAATGACACATGGATGATTGTACCTAAGGTACCTGTGGGATGCAAGCCGATTGGATATAGATGAGTATTTAAAAAGAAGCTCAACACTGATGGATCGGTTGCCAGGTATAAGGTGAGATTAGTTGCCAGGGGATATTCACAACAGCAAGGAATTGATTACAATGAAACATTTGCTCCCATGGCGAAATTCACATCGATTAGGGTACTTTTATTGATCGGTACAGTCCTAAACTTAGAAATTCACCAAATAGATGTAAAAACTGCATTCCTGAATGGCGATCTTGATGAGGAGATCTACATGATGGTACTTGAAGGAATTGACCAATCGGAGCTGTCACCGAGAGCTGTGTGTAAGCTCAATCGATCATTGTATAGACTAAAGTAATCACCTCGTATATGGAATCAGAAGATTGACAACTATCTCAGCCAATCAAATTTTACAAGACTATAATCAGATTATAGCATTTATCTAAGAAGAAGACAAGATGATCAATTGCTAATAATTATTGCCATATATGTCAATGATCTACTAATTCTGGCTGATTTGATGAAAATGATAAACAAATTCAAGGTGGAGCTTAGCAATGCATTTGATATGACGGACTGTAGTGAAATTAAACATTTTCTGGGTATTTGAGTCATATATGATTGAAAAACACACACAATCACAATTGATCAAAGTCACTTTGCCAATCAAATCATTACAAGGTTTAACATGATGGATGCCAAGCCAATCAGTACACCCCTTGATCCATCTATTCAACTCAAAGCTGAAGAGCGAAAATCCACAGACCAAAATCTATTCAGACAAATGATCGATAGCATAATATATCTGATGATCGGGACGAGATCTGATCTAGCTGCTGCTGTTAGCATTATTGGTCAATTTTTGGCCAATCCAATGCAAGAACATCACTATGCCCTCAAATGATTATTAAGATATATTAAAGGAACAGCCAATTATAAGCTATGCCTTGGATGCGATCAGGATCTAAAACTGATCAGTTTCAGTGATGCCAACTGGGGAGGAGACATTAATACACGATGATCAACCACAGGCTATATTTTCAACCTATCAAGAGAAGCCATCAGCTGGTCAAGTAAGTGCCAACCAACCATTGCCCTATCAACAACTGAAGCAGAATATATAGTATTAGCACATGTGATGAGAGAAGCCATTTGGCTATGCACCCTATTAGATGAGCTAGGATATTTACAGAATTGTGTGACAACTTTATTTAAAGACAACCAATCAGCAATTGCCCTCGCCAAAAACCCAATTAATTATGCTTGATCAAAGCATATTAACATTCAGCACCACTTTATTCAAGAGAAAGTTGAATCAAAGGTAATAGATATCATTTACATGGCGACAGATGAAATGATCGCTGATGCATTAACCAAGCCACTTGCGTGACCCAGACTTGAAATGCTGATTGCAAAAATGGGCTTACATAACTAACTTTTTTAAAAAACTTTTATTTTCTTTATCATGTCATTCTTATCACTCAAGTAGTATTTTACATATAGTTATTTGCAGTAAATGTACTTCATGGATGCCATTTGTGATGTACAGTTGAACATTTTATTTTTATTTTTTTTTTATCAAGATATGTCAAGCAGGGGGAGTGTTGAAATTATTAGCTTATTATATCTCTCTCTCTCCCATCAACGATCAATCATACGTCACTCAATTGTGGCTTAGACGATCTTTGTCTGTATCAACCAATCATATATTAGCATTAATAAATACACATATATTTAGCTTCATGAGCCAGTGTGCTCTTTACCCCCAAAAACACATACATTCGAAGATCAAAACTTCAACAGTAACCTGAGTAGCTATCCATATAGTACCTCAAGAATTTTATATAAATATCTCTCAAATCTTTATTTAATAAACTTCAGTTCAATAGCAGTATATACTCAAGATCTCTTTGAGAGCTAAAGATCTTACTTCTCTTCTATATATATTAAGAGCACTAAAGACTATAAGTCTGAAATTATAATTAATAATCTTATAAAGAAATAAAGTACTTTTAATATCTTAGAAACCTTGTGATATACTTAGAGATTCCTAAGTCTAATATGGATTCATATTATCAGATGCTTCTATATAAGTAGTTCTAAAGTAACCCCTTTTATAACTTAGTAGTAGTGATAATGAAAAACTGTTATAATAAATAATAAGAAACATACTATTAATATTTTACAAAGATCTAAAATTATTAATTCATTTTAAATATAACTGACATACTTAGAGTACTACTAAAATATTACATACATCTGATTTCCAACAGCCAGAGAGGTAATATATTATAGAACTCTTTAAGTAGACATGATACCAGTAACTACTATGAAGTACCAATTTAACAACTGTAGCTTGTTTATGAGGCAAAGTATACCTTGAACTCTACAATGAACTTTTAGAAGAATTTGAAAACTCTCTTAGAACTAATACTTACTTTAAAGTATTTCAAGACTTTCTTTATAAGAATATTAAGAGAGATCATGACATTGTTTCAATCACATAAGCAGAACACTATTTTACTATCCTTACATCTATTATACAAGAATATAATAATTAATGAATCATCAAAGAGTAGATTACTAACTCACTATTTAATTACTCAATATACTGAGGTACCATTTACTACTGAATTGCAAATAGATTATTTGAGAAAGTAGTAATAGAAGATCTTATACAATTTGCTGAAACAATACTATTAGGATCAACTGTACCTATTATACTATTATTTATTAAGGAACCTATTAACCTTATAATATCTATATTTAGACATATATCCAGATCAAGAAGATTACTATTCAGAGAAGTATTTGAAGTAAGTGAATTATATAAATCTGATATAACCATCTATCATGATACCAATACTGTCTTTATAGAAGATGCTAATACAACTGTTTGAGGAATTACCTTTGAAGCTAATATACTTGAAGAATTAGAAGACTTTAATTCAGAAGACAAAATATTTAATTACAAAGTAAAAGAATATATTCAATATATAGATAGAGAAGAAGATAAACCTCCTATACCACTTGTACCAACTATATTTACCAATATAATAGCCAATGCTATAATTGCTATATTAACTACTCAAGTTGCAGCTTTAACTGCACTTGTAGGACAAGTAGTACAACTTAGCCAAATAACTAAAGCTGTCAATCTATAACCTTTTAATAGAGAAGTCAAGAAGTTACTACATTTATATTAGCTATTGAAGTCAATTATAATACTAACAGCTAGAATAATGATCAAGTACTAGATAATAAACTCATCAACAATATCAATCACATACCCTAACAAGTATATACCAAGTCATATACATAGGTCAACAAAATTACTAGATTTCTCAGAAAATTAGTAGTAATCTAGTGGCAAAATCTATCTAAAAAACCTTTGATATAGTAAGATATAACCTTAGTAATAGTTTAAATAGCTGGCATAGCTTAACTAAGATATCTGAATATTCCTATATAATAAAACCTTAGATCTTTGCTAATTGATAAATTCTATAGTAGTGCATATATTACCAAAGTAAAGAAATGACTGGCTATAGTAAGATTTAATACTGAAGGAATAAAAACCTTTGAAGTATTCACAGTAGAAATTGATACTAATCTTATTATTATCAGAATATCTTATAATGACAACAATCATATTACTTGCGATATATAAGCTAACATCTTATTTAAAACCTTTCTGTAATGGTTAGAAACTTGTATTAAAGAGAGAGGGAGCCTATATACTTACAAGCAATAGTGTTTTGACATGGTTATCAAATCAGCATATGTAAGAGGGTTTCTTCTAAACTATCTATAAGGAAGCATCTGATACTAATTCGTGTTAGACTTAGAAATCTCTGAGTATATTACAAGGTTTCTAAGGTATCGAAAGTACTTTATTTCTTGTAAGATTATTAATTATGATTTTCAAACTTATAGTCTTTTTAATGCTCTTGATGTATGTAGAAGAGGGTGAGATCTTTAGCTCTCAAAGAGATCTTGAGTATGTACTGCTATTGAACTAAAGTTTATTGAATAAAGATATATATTATAACAGAACATTTTATGACGACATAAAATTTGGTCATATGAGATCACAAGTCATGTGACCTGCAATAATACTGAGACTTGAAGTGTTATTGAGATCTGAAGTATTATTACGACCTAAAATAGTATTTCAATCTGATATATTATTTCACCGCTCAATTATATTATAACCTGAGATATTATTTTATTATATCTTAGCCAATCAATTTTGTACCTTATATTTAGCCAAGCCAATCAGAAATTCGAGTAGTAACCTGGGTAGCTACTCATATAGTACCTTGTAATTTCTTATAAATACCCCGCTCATAATTATTAATAAAATTCGGACTGCAACAAGCTAAAAAAGCTTCTTACAGACAACTCGAGGGATACTGAAGCCTTAGTCTGGGACTAAGCAATAGTTAGAGAGAGTCAAGGGACTTAAAACAAGAGAAGTTTATTTGTGACAAAGCTTATTACATTATATTCACTATATAATATACTTTCCTGCTAGTTACCCCCTTCAAAGCTGCTACCGCATAATCCGCTAAGACCCCTAAATATATTTTCTGCACCTGCTCCACTCCAAGTATTTTGCCATTAATATATTTTAGTCTGTCACAATTAGTGCTGACTGGCAGGAAATCAATTGACACCTCGACCAATTTGTTACCTATATTGCGTAACCGAACTTGCCGAAACTTATAGTGGAAGACAAAAGCAAGAATGGCACTACCATCGCCACCGCCCGCATTATTACAACTACCTAGGAGAAGATCTCAAGAGGATGAAGAAACCATGGTAGACAGACTACCTACCTTTTATGGATATACTAAGGAATATGTTCGAGAATTCCTGGATGATTTGGAAAGCTACTTCGCAGCCAAAGGGATGGTCAACACCCGATGGATCCCTATTCTGGCCGCCCAACTCAGAAGACCTGCAAGAGAAGCATACCATATAGCCCTAATAGATGTAGCAGCCACTGGACTAGGAGGATTACTCCTCACAGCCACAGCAGCAGCTGGAAATAACCCCCCGCTGCAGCATTAGCTACCACTCATTGGGATGTTATAAGAGCCTGGTTAGAGGAGAAGTATTTCACTAAACAGAAGCGAGAATCAATCAAGGAACAGCTATTCAACATGAAGATGTCAATCAACCAGTGCCCAGAAGATTGAGTTACTACTATTGATCAGTACATGCAACTATGTAGAGAAACCAGCCCAGTTGTGTGAGAAATGGTGTTTATGAACGGCTTACCCACAGACCTCCAACATCATATCAAGAGGTTTGGCCCTTGAAGAATAGAGGAGAAAGTCAGGATGGTACAGGCCATTTGGGACACCGAAGCAGGACATTCAGCATCCCTATATGACAAGTTACCACAAGATCTATGCAGGAAATTCAGCACTGGAATACCCATAGTTCAAATGGTATCCGCAACAGCCGAACCACTTGAAGAGGACACTATTAAACTGATGGTTATAGCAAAAATGGGAAAGACAACACATGAGGATGAAATGGAGAAGATTACTAAGATGTTCTCAGAGATGACAGCACATATAGCTGATCTTGAAGCCAAGGTAATCTACCAGAATAAGCAACCAAGAGGAACCTTTGTCGCCAAAGAACGTAACAAGACTGAGATGAATTGCTTTCTCTGTGGAAGACATAGTCACTTTGCCAAGAATTGCCAAACTAGGAGTTGGAAGGAAGGATGAGAAAGAGAAGAGGGAAAGAAGGCTGACCATGCCAACATAATATAAGAAATTGAAAAAGAAGATGAAGAATTTAGCAAAGAATATCTGGAAGCCTATCCGGTTGAAGCAGTTAGCCGCACTACCATGAGGAAGACTCCCTACCCAAGAAAGAAGCCGAGCTAGGAACCTGAGGTTGTCATCGAGAAGTCTAAGAAGCTAACACAAAGACAACAGCTGAATGAAGACCAATGGGACAAAGCCTTCAAACAAATAATGCAATCTGGCGAGATAGTTACTTTAACCACTAGAGATGAAGAAATGATGGATCAGGAAGAAAACAAGGAAAAGAAGCCTAGAAGGGTTAGAGAATTCAAGTATGACCCATGGCAAGACATTGCCAGTCAGAAGGCCAACATTACCTTTAAACAACTCTTCCAGATCGCACTATTGACAAAGTAGAAGGTGAAGACTCAGATTATAGAAACTAAACTAACCATCTGATTCAAGGAAGTCAACATTGCTAAGGAACAAGAGGAGCGGACTTACACCTCATCTACCTATGCACAATGCAACATTGGAGGATTAGCATGCTCAGTTATTATCGACACTGGAGCAGGAGTTAGCATTATTGCCAAGCATTTCCTAGACTGCCTAGGATGGGATATTGATAAACCTGCTACCTCTATCTTAGTTGTCGCAAGTGGAAAAAGCAGCATACCTTTAGGAGTACTTCGAGAAGTACCAGTCCAGTTTGGAATAGAAATAATTCCTGTCAGAATGGTTGTTACTGATGCACAGTCCTACAATGCTATCTTGGGCAACAGCTGGTTAAAGAAAGCTAAAGCCAGAATTGACCTAGATGCACAAAAGTTAATCTTCGTCAACCATGGAAGAAAGTTCAGCGTACCTCTGGATATTCAGAAAGGAGTGGTACTAAAACTCACTCAGAGACCGGAAGATGAAAGTGACACAGATGAAGAAATAACCTCCGGACAGGCACACCTCAACTTAGTAGAAGAAGAAGAAGCTAACATAGTGATCTATAGTGAATACTGTCACTTGATACCCTTGGAGAAAAATCAGTTGATCGAATACAACATGAGGAATACTAGATGTCCATTCTGTGAGCAATACATCTATTACACTGAGATGATGTGTACTTGTAGCGATACAAAGTTTATACCATACTAGGATACTTTGGAAATGCATTTGCCAACTGAGAAAAGGATCAAGAAACTGAGATTGTCACAGACCTGCTGAAGGACTCCACCCTCAATGAATTATGGACCGTATAATAGAGCCAACCCTCATCCATTTGCAGACAATACTGGAGAAGTATGGGACTGTTTTTGGACAAATATTGGACATATTGGCAAAGGATGTCTTTGGGGAAATTGCAACATCTACCTGCAAGGATGCTACTGGGATGAAGTCAATCCCTATGACCTCTGGAAATGCAAAAACTGAGTCAGATATCCGGATGAACCATATGATATCAATTACCACAGGACTTGGAAGGAACGTCATAACTAGGAACAAGAACAAACAATACCTGAAGAAAATGAAGAGGAGGAAGTACCTGAGGAATGGAGTAAAGAAGTTTATACTACTCAGACACCTACTGAAGTCAGAGCCTTATTCCATGAAGATGATAAAGATAATAGACCTACCCTAATTGAAGAAAGCGACTCAGACTCGGAAGAAGAAATCATCATGCTTGAAGAAATAATTCACCCTGACAAACGTATCAGCATGCGCTACTAGTGGTGGAAGGATTTATAGCAGAACCTACTTCAAGACACAACTCACGAACAGTGGAGAAAACCGAATATCCCTACCTTTAAAGAAGTGTTCACAGTTGAAGAAAAAGATACAGCAACTCGAGTCAAGAAACTGATAGAAAGCGCGATCATACCAAAGAGAAAGACCGAAGGAGCTACAGGTTATGACCTGTATACAGATGAGGATTGTACTCTAGAATCAAAATCATCAGCCTTTGTAAAAACTGGAATTGCTATTGCCCTACCACCTGGACAATGTGCGCAAGTATGGCAAGAAGTGGACTCTACCGCAACTCTGGAATAGGAGCCTTCCCGGGATTGATAGACGAAGACTACAGAGGAGAAATTGAGGTTAGACTGGTTAACCATAACCACAGTCAATTCAAGGTATATCAAGGAGATCGAATCGCTCAAATGGTGATCGTCAAGTGTAAACAGCAACCTTTGAAAGAAGTGGAAAACTTAGAAGAAACACAATGTGGAAGGAAAGGATTTAGATCAACTAGACAAGTGAATGTAATAATGGAAAGACTAGATGACCAGGAAAACGCTAAGAAACACATCTACTCCCTCAATGAAAACCTGTTACCGAACCAGAAGAAACAGTTACAAGACCTACTGAAGGAGTATGAGGATATCATCATGATCAGTTTCAAGAACCTACTGGACCAAGCCTTCTTTATGCACCATATTGACACAGGAGATGCCAAACCAATCAAACAAGCACCCTATAGATTACCGGCCAACTATCATGACTTTGTATGAAAGCATGTTCAAGAACTACTAGAGTCAGGAGTAATCATACAGTCGAAGAGTCCTTAGGCATCACCTATCAGCATAGTACCAAAGAAAGATAGACAAAGGATAGTTATCAATTATCGCAAATTGAACTCAGTCACCAAGAAACATGCATATCCTATCCTGCACTCAGAAGACTTACAGAACATGTTGAAGAAGGCGCAAATCTATTCAACCTTGGACCTATGGGCAGGATATAACCAAATTGGAATGACGCCTGAAGTACAAGAGAAATCAGCATTTGTGACACCATTCGGACAGTACGAATTTACAAGAATGTCCTTTGGACTTTGCAACGCACCTGCTACCTTCCAGGTAGCAATGAACGAGATCTTCTATGATTTGATTAGACATGGAGTGATTGTGTACATTGATGACATCAACATTTACATGGAAAACTTCGCAGAATACATGGTGATCCTGAAGGAAGTATTTGAATGACTCAGAAAACATGGATTGAGGATCAAGCCAACAAAGTGCTACTTTGGACAGAAGAAAATCGAATACCTTGGATTTATAATCGACGGAGGAGAAATCCACCCGGACCTGAAGAAGACCGAGATCGTCAAAGCCTTCCCAACCCCACAAGATAAGATGGCCTTACGAGGATTCTTAGGACTTGTCCAGTTCTATAAAAGGTTTATCCCTAGTTACTCCGAAATTGCTGTACCTCTGCACATGTTGCAAAGAAAAGGAAGAGTATGGGAATGGATATCAGCTGCACAAACTGCCTTCAACCTGATCAAGGAAGCACTTACCTACGCACCAGTTATGGTAAGACCGGATCTTACAAAAGTATTCAAACTGTATACAAATGCATCGTCATTTGGACTTGAAGTAATTTTGGCGCAAGATGACAAAGATGGAGAGCATGTGATTGTGTATGCAGGACGAGCTACCTATAGAGCAGAACCTTCCTATGGAGCCACCCAACTGGAATGTGTAGCAGTCATTTGGGCTGTACAACACTTCCGCCACTTCCTGATTGGAAAATAGTTCACTCTGATAACAGATCACTCAGCCCTCAAATGACTTTGGAACAAACCAAATCTGATAGGAATATATGTATGATGGCTAGCCATACTGCAGAAGTATAACTTTACGACGCAATACAGAAAAGGACGGAATCATCAGAATGTAGACACCCTCTCATGCCTACCTCAATTTATCCAAGATCGACACCCTGAACCAAAAAGAATATATCTACTCAATGGACACTGAACTCTATAACAGATATTTGGATTACCTCAGTAACCTAACCTTTACTGAGACAACGAATGAAAACAATCAATGGCTTATATGAACAACAGTACTCAACTATTTTATCAAGAATAATATACTTTACTGACGACACAGAGGACAGACACGACTTGTAGTTCCTGAACACAAAAAGCAGATGGTACTTCGGACCTCTTACGATCATCAGCTTGCAGGACACATGGGCATAGATAACACATATCAACAATTATCAGAAAAATATTACTGGAAGAATATGTATGAAGATATTAGAGAATATATCAGGAGATGTGACACTTGCCAGAAGAGGCACCGAGGAAAGGAAGTCGAGACCTTACAACCGATTGTACCTGGAGGACCTTTCGAACATATTGGAATAGATATTGTTGGACTGCTACTAAGAACACTTAGAGGAAATTGATACATTGTAGTAGCAGTAGATTACCTGACCAAGTACCCCGAAGCAAGAGCCTTGCCCCTTGCAGATGCCCTTAACATTGCACCCTTTATCTATGAAGATATTATCTGCTACCATGGAATACCTTATGAAATAACCTCTGATCAAGGAACTGAATTCATTAATGAATTCATGCAGATATTGATGCAACACTTTGGAATCCACCAGATAAAGACTACTGCCTACCATCCCCAAGGAAATGGACTCACTGAATGGACGAATCAAACTATCAAGAACATAATTGCTAAAGTAGTACAATCACAAGAAGGAGATTGGGACTTGTACCTATCTTCTGCCTTATTTGCACTATGAACAATGAAATAAGAGACAACAAAGTTCACCCCTTTTGAACTTGCTTATGGAAGAAAAGCTCATCAGCTGGTAGACCAAGTAATGACCACCCTGGAACCCAGCCACACCTCCTGGGAAATACAAATTGAACATTGTGTAATAAAGGAAATTCAAGAATTACACAACATCCGAAACAAGGCAAGAGAATTTATTGCCATTGTACAAGATTGGCAAAAGAAGAATTACGATAAGGAACATAAGGAAACTGAAAAATTGAAGATTGGTGACCAAGTCTTACTATACCAAAACATAGTAGAATCTTCATGGTCAGCAAAATTGGACCCAAAATGGGAAGGACTATACTACATTGCGAGTATAAAAGGAACTATATACCAGTTACGAAAAATGACAGGAACAATCTTACCCTATACTGTTCACCGAAACCACCTCAAGAAATATCATACCCCACTGAAACAACTTCTATGAAGTCCGAGTTAGCCTGATCGAGGCCTACCAACATATAGAACCCCTGGAAGACTTTGAGGAGATAGAAGGATTAACCCTACAAAAGACCCGATCGATTGTACGCAATATTCAAAGGAGGCAACACCTGGTACGAATCAACAAATGGAAGGAATACTACTGAATTGCACAACTCTGGGATGAAGAAGTTAAACATATCTGGAACTGGAAGGATAGAGAAATCTGTCAACAAGCCCTCAAAGGAGCACTCCCTGCCTATGCTGCAAAAATGGCTGAACGAATTTATCAACTATTCAAGCACAAGCCTAGTGCTTTAAACTACTTTTGGTGCAATACATTCCAACTACACCAACTTACACAGAATGACATGAAGGAGTTAGAGAAAGAGGTAAAACAATTATAAAGAGATTTCTCTGAGTTAGAACTATATCTTGAAGTCTAACTCGTAGAAAGAAAGGAGATGTAACGGAACATTTTGTGATGACATAAAATTTGGTCATGTGAGATCACAAGTCATGTAACCTGTAATAACACTGAGACTTGAAGTGTTATTGAGATCTGAAGTGTTATTATGACCTAAAATAGTATTTCGATCTGATATATTATTTTGCCGCCTAATTATATTATAACCTGATATATTATTTTATTATATCTTAGCCAATCAATTTGTACCTTATATTTAGCCGAGCCAATCAGAAATTTGAGTAGTAACCTGGGTAGCTGCCCATATAGCACCTTGTAATTTCTTATAAATACCTTACTCATAATTATTAATAAAATTTGGACTGCAACAAGCTAAGGAAGCTTACAACAGACAACTCAAGGGATACTGAAGCCTTACTCAAGGAGTAAGCAATTGAGATAGTTTCAAGATTCTAACAAATACACTTTATTTGATTGATCGCACTTGAAATCTTACTAGTTAACACCTACACCAACACCCTTCTTAAGATGCTACCGCATAACCCGCTAAGACCCCCTAAAAACATATTTTCTATACTTGCTCAATATTAGAGTATTTCACCGTTAATATATTTTAGCCCATCACATTATATAAAATTCTTGAGGTGCTATACGGGTAGCTGCCCAGGTTACTACTCGGAATATTGGTTACTAATTTAGAAGTCAAATAATGTGTTAATGAAATCTATATTATAGATGTTGGCGGTGCCTACGATGTCAGTAATGCCTATGATGTCGGTGGTGCCTATGATGTCGGCAGTGTCTATGATGTCAGCAGTGCCTACGATGTCAGCAGTGCCTATGATGTTGGCGGTGCCTATGATGTCTTCTTCTGTATCCGATCCCAATAAGAAAGTATCAGTTTCTTCTTCCAGACAGTTGTTATCCATTGGGTAATTTTCCAAGGGATAGAGTAACAAAGTTTCTTCTTCTTAATTTCATAAGTGTTCCTATTGGCATAAACTTAGATTGCCAAGGTGTTTTAATGTAGAAGGCCAATATTGGAATACCTTGAAGGTCCTTCTAGCTATGCACCTTTCCCAGTGGTTTAATCCCAGAATTCTGGCAGATTCTTGTTTTGTTGTTTCCTGTCGGTTTTCTTGTCTTAACTGTAAGGCATATCCCATCTGATAGTAACTTTGGAATTGTCCAGCAGTACTGTGAAACTGGTAGATGTTGATATTTCCTTTTGCAAGTTCTACCATTTCAATCGTATCCTCTTGGGTTACTCTGGCATGTAATAGTACTGGTTCATTATGTTGGTTGATAATTGCGTTCTCCACTATGTTCTTGATCTGTTCATAGTTTAGTCGAAGTGGTGTTGAATGTCTGGCAGTATTTCTTTGCTACAGTTGAGTCGGATAAGGCTCTTGAGTCCTCTGGTTTTGGCAGTTGATGGCAGGCATAGTTGTTTGCTATGTTTCTACAAGTGTTTATTGCTGCTTTTTATATATATCACTCTTACACTGAATTTGTTTGTCATGTCTAGTTTAGTATCGAGTTTTTCTATGATTTTCTGCGCTTCTTTGTCTGACTGGACTCCTTCTTGAATTTCTTGTATCCAGTTATCTGTAATTTCGATGATAGCTTTGATCTATTCATCCTTCTGTTGTTGTTAGGATAATGCATCTGCTATAACATTAAGCTTTCCAGGTTTGTAGATTATTTCGAAGTGATAGTTGTTGAGATAGTCCATCCATCATGCTTGTCAGGTGGAGAGGGTCAGCTGTTTATTTAGGTATTTGAGTGATTCATGATCTGTATAGATCAGGAATTTGTTGCCTATCAGGTAGTGTCTCCAAGCCTGTGTTGTGTCAATTATTGTGAGTAATTTCTTTTCATAAATAGAGTAATTTCTTTCTGTGGATGACATTTTTCTTGAACAGTAGGTGATAGGTTGGTCTTCTTGTGAAAGTACAGCTCCAATTGCATAATCTGAGGCATTAGTAGTTACTACAAATTGTAGGTTCTGGTCTGGGTTTCTAAGGATAGATGCAGTTGTTAACTTTTCTTTCAAAGTTTCAAAGGCTACATTATGATGGTTATTCCATTCCTGAATAACATTTGTGCCTGTAACTGTCAGGTCATGTAGGCATGCTACAATTCCTGCGTAATTCTTGATAAACCTTCAGTAGTATCCTGCTAGTCCTAGGAAGGATTGTATTTCCTTAATCATTATTGATTTCTCCTATTTCTTGATTGCCTCGATTTTTGTAGGGTTAACTAAAATGCCTTGCTCATTAATTTGATATCCAAGATATGCAACTTCTTTTTGTAAAAAGTTACATTTGCTAAGTTTAGCATATAACTGATGTTTTCTCAGGATCTCCAATACTTGGCGAAGATGTTGTAAGTGTTCTTCTTTTATCTTGCTATAGATCAGTATGTCATCGATGTAGACAACTACGAATTCATTGAGTAGTGGTCTGAATATGTCATTCATCAGTCCTTGGAATGTTGCAGGTGCATTTGTCAGTCCAAAAGGCATGACTTTCCATTCGTAATGTCCATATCGTGTTCTAAATGCTGTTTTCGGAATGTCTTCTTCAGCAATACAGATCTGATAATATGCCGATCATAAGTCGATTACTGAGAATATGGTTGCTCCTTTGAGTCGGTCAAATAGTTCTATGATGTTAGGTAATGCATATCAATTCTTGATAGTTATATCATTGAGTTGTCGATAGTTGATGTATATTCTAATTCCATCCTTCTTCTTGACAAATATAATAGGTGCTTCAAAAGATGATATGCTAGGTTGAATAGATCCTCATTCAATTAATTCTTCTAGAGTCTTCTTGAGTTCTTGTAACTCTGGTCTAGATAATTGATAAATTTTCTTGAATGGTAGTTCTGCGCCAGGTATTAAGTTAATTCAGTGATTAATACTTTGTTTTGGTAGTAGTCCTTCTGGTAAGTTTATAGGAAATCGATCTGCAAATTCAGTGATAAATGGTTGTAAAGATATGTCCAGGCTATTAATGTCTATGTCCGTTTTGGTGGTAATTTTAGCTATATCTTTTTCTGTAATAATGCAGCAGTAAACTATGTCATCTTTTTTGAGATGTTGGTAGAATTTTTTAGCTAAGTAGAGTCAGATCTTGCCATTTCTTGATTTGGAGACTAATTTGATATCCCTGTTTCGATGAGTAAACTCTATGGTTCTGCTTGGCCAGTTGATGTTAGGATTCTTCTAGTCTAGCCAACTCTTTCCGAATACTATACTTGGTCCGGGCATGCCTATGATTTCGAAATTCAATGCATTCTGATATGATTCGATTGATATTGGAAGATTTTTGGTAGTATGGGTGACTTGTTGGGTTCCTCCATCGGTGACTTCTACAATCATTGCTGCTTCGCAGGGTAACTTGATTACTTTGAGTTAATCGGCTAGCTGTTTGCTGATAAAATTGCAAGTTGCTCCACTGTCGATCAATACGTTGACTGTTTCATTCTTCATTATTCCTTTATAGAAGAGAAGTTCTGTCTTTTTTCCGAGTGATGATAAGGTTCCATGTTCTACTTTTTCTTCTGTATCTTCTACTTTTGTTTTTCTAATAGAGTCATAGACAGTCCAAAGATCTTGCAGATAGATTTCGTCCCAATATACTCCTTGTTCATATCTTTTCTTGTCTCCTCAGAACTTTCCTTTACCAACATATTAATAGCTTCTCCAGAAAATATCATAAATTTTTCTGGTGTTGTTGGTATAAAGGTGTGGGTTCTTGCCATGATATAGTCCATTATTTATTGGTGGCATCTGTTGGCATCTTGGTTGTGGTTTTATTCTTCGATCCTTCTTTTTGATGATAAGGAAGTCTTCTACTTTGGTTCCATCCAATATGAGGTAAGTTATTGAACAGTTGCACATGTGTTCTGTATAATAGATGTGTTGATCACAGAATGGGTATCTTGTTTGCACTATGTTCTAATTGATGAGAGTGGTTTGTTCTTATTCATTCAACTTGCGGTATCCTTGGCTGTATTTTTCTTCGATTATATACAGTCGGCTAATATCTCTTGGATCCGTTTCTTCTTTGGTAGTCATGTTTTTACTTGCTCCTTTGATTTCTTCTTTCTTTGTGATTTTTTCTCCTAAAATCGTATAAATACTTCTACACTTGGGTGTGATATATCCACATCTTCTATAATTGAAGTAAGTCTTTGTTTTCTTCCAGTCATCCTTATTTTCATCCTTTTTGAAATTGTTTTGCCATGTTGGGTTATTGTTATAATTTCTTTGTCCTCCTCTGAATCCACCTCAGGGGTTAAATCCTTCTCAACAGTAAGTATCAGTTGTTGGTTTGCTACTTGAGCTCAAGTTGTGATTCTTGTTTTTTATTCATATTTGTTGTGCTGATAGAATTGTATATACTGATTTGATAACCATGCCAAAACACCATTGTTCATGAGCATATAGGCTTCCTCTCTCCTTAATGCAAGTTTCCAGCTACTGTGGAAGGGTCTTAAATAAGGTGTCAGCTTGTGCACTACAAGTAATGTGATTGTTATCATCATAAGGCATTCCAATAATAATGAGATCGGCATCGATTTCTGTGGCGAAAGCTTTAAAGGTTTTGCTTCCTTCAGTGTTGAATCTTGCTATGACTAGTTATTTCTTTACTTCAGTGATATGTGTACTACTGCAGAATTTGTCAATCAGTAGGGATCTAAGGCCTTGTTGGACCAGGATGTTTGAATATCCTAGTTGAGCCACACCAGCTAGTTGAGCTGCTATCAGTGTTGTATCTTACCAGGTTAAAGGTTTTCTAGGCAGATTTTACCATCAAATTGCTGCAGATTTTCTGAGAAATCTAGCAATTTTGTTAACCTGTACATATGACTTGGTATATACTTGTTCAAGTGTGTAATTAATATTGTTGGTGAGTCTATTATCTGGTACTTGATTATTATTCTAGCTATTGGCATTGTAATTGATCTCAATAGCTAATATAAATATAGCGACTTCTTTAGCTTCTCTATCAAAGGGTTGTAAGTTGACTGCTTTGGTTGTTTAACTGAGTTGTACTACTTATCCTACAAGTATAGTTAAGGCTGCTACTTGTACAGTTAATACTGCAATTGCAGTATCGGCCATTATATCAGTAAGTGTAGTTGGTGCAAGTAGTGGTGATGTTGGAAGTTTGTTTTCTCCTCTATCTGTTTGTTGGATGTATTCTTTTACTTTATGATCAAATATTTTATCTTCTGAGTCAAAGTCTTTCAATTCTTCAAGTATATCGGCTTCGAGTATAATTCTTCAAACAGTTGTATTTACATCTTCAATAAATGCAGTGTTAGCATCATAATAGACAGTTGTATCTGGTTCGTATATATCACTTATGTTGGTTGCTTCTCTAAATGTTGGTTTGCTCAGTCTGGATGTATGCCAGAATATAGATGTTGTAAAGTTAATAAGTTCTTCGATAAATAGTGATATGATAGGTACAGTTGATTCTAATGATGTTGTTTTGGCAAATCGTGTAAGATCTTCAGCTACTAATTTCTTGAATAATCTGTTTGCAATTCAGTAGTAAATGGTGCCTTAGTGTGTTGAGTAATCAAATAGTAAGTTGGTAATCTACTCTTTGATAACTTAGCGATTATTATATCCTTGTACCATAGTTGTGAGATTGGTAAATTGATGTTCAGCTTGTGTGATGAAAACAATATCACAATCACCTTTGATGTTTTCATAGAGGAAATCTTGAAATGCTTCAAAGTAGGCTTCAGCTGTAAGAGGGTTTTCAAATTCTTCTAAAAGTTCATTGTAAAGTTCAAGGTATGTTTTGCTTTGTAGACGAGCTACTGTTGTTGAATCAGTGCTTCATAGCAGTTGCTGATATTGTGTCCACTTGAAGGATTCTGTGATATATGTAGCCTCTCTGGCTGATGGAAGTGAGATGTGTGTGGTATTTTTAGTAGCACTCCAAGTACATCAGTTGTGTCTAAAAGGAATTGGTAATTCTAGGCCTTTGTAAAAATATTAGTAGTATGTTTTAGATTATTATAATGGTTTTTCGTTACTGCTGCTACCAAGTTATAAGAGAGTTTCTCCTAAACCACCTGTGAGGAAGCATCTGATGATACTAATCTGCGTTGGACTTAGGAATCTCCAAGTACGTCGCAAGGTTTCTAAGGTATCGAAAGTACTTTGTTTCTTTATAACCAAGTAGATCACACCTCTGGCATGGTGTCGTCCCTTGCTAAGAGGCATGGCAGTGTCATCCCTCCGTGATCTACTTGTCATGCATGGTTGCTTACCACACCTCTGGCACGGTGTCGTCCCTTGCTAAGAGGCATGGCGGTGTCGTCCCTCCGTGGTTGAGTCTATCATGCATGGTAATAACTCTTTCTGAGGAGTCCACATACAAGCTACTTGATACTACAAGAATGCATGTTGTTGAAGACGTCAAGGCTAAAGTGTAACGACGGCCAGACGCCGTTGCACCTTGTTGCACTAACGGACGCGTCGAGGTGGTGAAAGTACTCGTGGGCGAATTTCATGCAAATGCGAACGCCAAGTCCAACAGTGGAGAGATGCCGGTTCACCAGGCAGCGGTCAAAAAGTACCTGTGCATATTTATGTAGATACCAGCATTGGCGCTTTGGGTGTCCACGCTCTGGCCGAGTCTCTGAAGCAGAACGCGATCCTTACCCAGCTGAATCTCTACTGTAATCTGTAATGTCGGAAACCAGCGTGTGGCTTATTTGAATATGAGTGATATGATCCAGCTGACCTGTATATATTTACGTAGATAAACACTATTAGCGATGTTAGTGCCTGTGCTCTGGCCGAGTCTGTTTGAATGTGAGTGATTCGATCCAGCTGACCTATGCATATTTCAGCATTGGCACTGGGGGTGTCTGCGCTCTGGTCGAGTCTTTGAGCTGAATCTCAAAGGTATGTTGGAAATCAATGCGCTGACCTGTGCATATTCGTTTAGATAACAATATTAGTGAAGATGATGCCCACACTGAAACGGAACAAAGGTTCCACACGAAGGTTGGTATATCGGAAATCCTATAAACTCCAGCACTTGGACAATCAAGAATCAAGACTTTGTCAATAACAAGATGACCTTCACAGCTACTACTACCTTGGAGAGATTATCAGTAGTGGAAACATAGAAGATTCAAGAGTTACATAAAAAAGTACCAGATCATGAATTTAAAACAGCACAAATGCCACTGACTGAGTAGACCTCACCACTCACTATGAACAGTGATACATTTAACAACCTTATCAGTGAGCTTGGAATAAGAGAGGTATATGCTCTCGTTTTGTTGCATTGAGGAATTAAGTTTAAAAGAGGATTTTTCACACTATACAGTGCAGGACAACCCAGTCCTGACAAAATTTGAGAGCTGATAACTTTACCGCATAAAAAAAATTCTTTCGTAACATTATTCTCTAGTCGATTATCTATATACAACGTTATGATGAGTTGTTTTATTGGACATCTGGTTGTTAAGTTATCAGCGTTCAAAGCTGGCGAAATTGGTATTCCCCAATCTACCAATAATAATAATAAAAAAACGCACAGAAATGAGGAGCCAGATATATGGCTCAACCCAGACGCCTCCCGAATGACATCAAATGTTCACTTTGTTGCAGCACGCCCCATATAACAAGTTACTCATAGTATTGTACAGTGGATGCTCCAAGAAGATTTTTATTAAATAGCAATAAAACGTATTTACATTAACTAACATTGAGCTAAAACCCAGCTAACTACTTCTTCTAAAAACATTAATTGCTGCTCCTGTGCTACATTCATAAAAATTCTCATCTTTTTTATAAAGTCACTTTTACTCTGTGAGATCGTAAACTCACCCGAGCATTTGCATTGTTTGGCCAGATTATCAACTTTGATCTGTCTACATTTGCTACATTTGAGATCTTGTAGCTGGTATGACATTGTCCGGCGTTCAACCTCTACGACAAGAGTCTCTTCGATGAAAGATTTGTCGTAGTCCATCCCACATCCTTTGCAACGCCAAACTTGCAATTTGCCATTGTGAGGGAGTAACTCTCGATCACGGCAAAAATCGAGATCCGCGCAAAAATTACAATATCCACAAATAACTTGCGACAAAGTAAAAAACTCGCATGGGTTGCTGAATTGTGCCTCCGGCGCGAATTCACGTATTCCCATTAGATCGTAGCAGTTACGACGAAGGATTCGAACCTCATATGCGAGTTCGTTGTCAAGAGCGAGAGTGGCACATACAAACTTGACAAATTCCAAAGCAGGGTTTGTTAGCGACAAATGAGAGCCAGCCAGTATCGGAAATGAAAAGGCAGCGCGCGTCTCTTCGTCAAGGGCGGCCTCGCTATGGCGTCGTTGAATTTCGGGCACCAGGCGAAGGAGACGTCGAGTGATGTGCTGACTAACAAGTTGCTTGGTAAACATAACAGCGTCGCCTGAAGTTCCATGTCGTGATTCGTCATTGCTCGATGCTCGGCCGTGAACAAGAAATTGTCCATTGCTTGAAGAAAACAGATCCGTACGGTATTTATATACTTCATTGATAAACTCAGCGATGATAAACTCAAAATTCTTCTGCAAGGCTAACGGCAAATAGTCTTGGATGTTCCACTGCATGTGTACTGTTTGTTGTTCAATTTCCCTTGCCGGCGCATTTGCAGAAGGTTCATTGGCCACGACATCCAATTGTGAGCATATCACACCACCATAATTTTTGGAATCCATCCACAGCAACTGCTCCCAATAGTGCATTGGTACCAGGTCGATGATTTCGAACAAGGGCTTGTCCATAATGGCCTTCAATAAATAGTTCCCGTAGGCAAGTGCACTGCCAATAGATTCTTTGGAAGTGGCAACGATGATCTTGTTGAAGGTAGCATACACAATTCGTGAGCCCAGTCGTTTAAACTCCGCGACAAGCTGCATGAAAAGTTTTGCCATCATTCCATGCACCAGACCGTACAGGCAAGGATCATACATGCTAGAATTAGTGCTTGTTAACCATCGGTGGAGCGTTTCGATCATCATCTCCGCAAATCGGTTGCCAGTATCGAGAGCCTCTCCAAACCATCCCTGTACCATTGTCCTAAGCATTGCAAACGTCTTTGCAGAAATTGTACCATCGCCAAAAGAAACCATCGACCCAGTTTTACCTGCATTATAATCATACAATGTATGAGCCACGTTGTCAAACCCGATCCCACCGTCTGTTCCTTCCAATTCATTAATTAAAGAGGACTCTAGTATAGTATTGACACAGAGACGAATTATATCCACTTCGAGGCAAACGGTATTGTAAGAACCTGGGGCGTTCACTTCAGGATTCACTAGTTCATCGACCATATAGAGATTATCATCTTGCTCTCGACCGCCAAGATCAGGTTTTGCGGAAGCTGACCACCATAAAATCATGTCATGCTTGATTAATCTCCGTGCAAAGAATATGTCAGCAAGGAAAAGGTACGAATCATTATTGATGTTGCAAAATGGGACGTCAGCATATCGAGCAAGCTGCTGCTTTTCTGTTATCCAGCTTCCGAGATGTAAGAAATGAACGATCATCCGCCGCGCTACTGGTCTAATCCAGTCGAGGGCGTTGAAGCGATTATCAGATTTGTGCGACGGTATCGAGATACTGGGAAACTCCAGAAGAATAGAGGCGTTCTGCAATAGGGCATGAAAAGAGCGAGGCGAGTGAACAACAAGCACTGTTGGCCCTTTGCGGGCCTCTTGATATTGTTCTATAGTTCGCTGGATCGCTCGAATAGCCTCCTTTTCGTTTTGGTAGTAGCCTACATCAAAATCCATTTCATCCTTATAATCAAATGCGGTGTTTTGCATCACTTTAGAGGGGTCTTCGTTGTATTCCGTGAGGCGTTCCATGTACAACTTAGTTAGATTGGGCACTTGATCATTTTGCTTTGAGGCGCCAACGATGAAGACATACGCCTTATCCAGTACTGTAGGGACTAGAGCCAAAAAGTGGCGCGAGTCCGATGTCGTATGGTAGAGATATAGGTAGCTAAGAGCGCCTCTCTCTTCAAGATAGGGAAGTGTGGCACATCCTTGATGTGCCAAATCTTCCAAGTGAAATCGGTCCTCCAGATGCCACTTGCTAATGTCTGGTTTGTTCTTCCTATCGACGATGCATACGCATCCCAATTTGAGTAGCGCGCGAGTAAGCAGGGGAACCTGTGTTTCGTATACTCCCTCGGTGGACGGATGGTTGAAAAAGCTTGCGAATTTTTTCTGCTCGGCTTGGAACACCGGCTCAGGCATCGTCAATTCGAATAAATTCAAGCACTGATGGGAACGTGGCAAGGTTCGGACTCTGCGTTGCACTTGGCAATTCGGATTATGTCGCAGGCCTTCCGTAGGCTCCTCCTCGTGGCTGTTAACGTAAAATATTCGAGGTACCGATAGACGGATCATATACATGTTCTTTTGTATCAACACCCACATACGGAATTCCCCAGCAATCTCGGTTTCGACGATTTGAATTACTTGCCACGGACTGGAGACCAACGACCCAGCTTGTTTTCGGAGAAACCCGCTGACAGTATTTGACGTTGACCGAGCCAACATTTGTTGTGACGATGTGCCGTACGGCTTCTGACGATTTTCCCGCCAACGTTTCCATTTCTGTTTCTGAAATTGCAACCACGCACCATAGTCTTCGTACATGTTCGGCGTGTCTCGATTTTCACCCGTCAGTTCTTCCTCGACCGATTTATGCAGTACCAGTTGGGCTGTACCAACGCGCTTCAGAGCCTTACGTACCGTGGGTACTACTAGACCATTTCTCAGAATGCTTCGACTCTTTCCAACACTGAGGTCTTCCAAGTCGCTGATCGCCAGGACGCTTCTCGATTCAATATCTGGCTGCTGTGTCTCCATGATTTGTAGGTCTCCATCTTTCTCAACGTCGGAGCTATTGCCAATTACGACTGGTGCTTTTTGAAACATATCCGTGATTCGATGTTGCTTGAATTTATCATCTTTGGAAGCAACCTTTTTGAAAAGCCAATCCGGATGCCTTACGCGCGGTACTGGGTTTTGTATCTTTTGCAGTGCAGCTGGGATCGTGATGAGTTTTTGGATGACGGAGCCCAAACGTTCGAGATAGTACGGCCAATCTAAAATATCACGGATATCAAAGCTTGTCATGCCATTGTCCTTAAGCCACTTACGAAGGAAGTGCTTACGCACGCTGGACTCGGCGGTAAAGATTGCGACCGGAATGGCGCGCTCGGTAACAGGAGCGCCAACAGGTTTAGCCGAGATAATAAATTTGCACGCTAAGCCTTTATCTTTAACCATCTGGTCTCCCAAAAACTCGGCCAAGCGTTTAGCGGTACTAATAGAAGTAGATTTTTGTGCACCATAGTCCTCCAGCGTCTTCGACATGCTGCGGTTTTCGGAAATGAGCTCCACAAGTTCGTCGTCCTCAAGATTGGCGCCTTTGCTGTATAGTACATCGAGCCACTGGTTTGCAACCCTGGCGACTGCGGCGTAGCACTCCTCTAAGGTTGCACCTTCTAAGAAAACTTTGAAGATTTGTGACTGAAAGATTTTAATTAACTTTAGTTCCCCGCGGCGCTTCACCTCGAAACCCTTGAGTTCTGCTAAAGATCCATCCTCGTTGAAGACGGCGTAGCGTTTCTTGAGCAATTTGTCCTCCTCCTTGGATGACGGTAAAATCATGGCGCGATAGGGTCCATCGACTTCAAAAAAAATGCTGTTTTCGCTGCGGCTGACGTACTCATGAGTTTCCTGGTTAGAGAGCTCCTGATACTGGTGATTTGTAAAACGCGCGTGGACGCGGTGATTGAGCATTGTGCAAGGATAAGACAACGTCATACTCTTGCCGTTGATTAGCTTCAACGGAAAATTTTCGGGGAAAGTGGCAGGTAAGATGCACCAGATGCCATCTGTATCAAGTTCAAGCGGTCGACCAATCTGCTCTACAAGTTGTCGTGCCATTTGAATAATAGTTGATCCTGTATAACAAGTGATCCCTGCCATCTCCATAGAATACCATCGCGCCCCCTTGCGCATTACGTATCCATAGAAAGAATTGAGAATGCACTTGTGTGCGAGCTGCAATGAGTCATACAGAACAATCATCTTTTTAGCTTCGTCTACAGCTGCGAGGCTCCCGTCTTGGGTGGCATCATCGAGATTTTTCTTCCATTTTTTGTGGAGACCCTTGTATTCATAGCGACGATCACGAAACGCGCGGACTGTTTCGATATAGAACGGGTTTTCGCGTTGACAAATAATCGACGTACGTTCTACCGTTCGTGTCTCATGAACTTTCTTATACACCTTGCGGCAATAGTCGCTGAGACGCTTTTCCACTAGCGATGTCTGCTCTGTCTCGGACAGACTATGCCATTGCCTTGGTGGCTCATTTAATCGTTTCGGTGGGAAATTCTCGATCGTAAGTTGGTTTTTGATCATGTTGAGCTCGTTGCGCTTCGCGGGAAAATACTCACCACGCCATAACCATTCCATCTTACGATCGCAGGTCTTTCCCGGGCGATTAAAATCGCACCCAGCGCACATAGACTCGTCAATAAGTGCATCGGGTTGCAGGCGGTTTGTGAGAATAATGTTTGGATACATGGCCGCCACATCCAAATGATAAATACGCGGTCGCTCTTGCCGTACGGAATTGTCGCGCAGTTCTTCCAATTTCTTGATGATTTCATTTCGCGTCTAGCATAGAGACCCAAACAAATACAGTAGAACAGCTAAGTGAGTGGAATTACTAAGAGATAGATATCATTGGAATCTGGGTTAAAATGGTTCATCATTACCGCATCATAGTTAGTGATTTCACTCAGCGATTTCTTTTCCTCTACCTCAATGAAGAATTTCATCGCCTGATCGACTTCTTCAATAAGCTGACAGAATCGGCCGATATCCATTAGAATTCGCTACAGTTATTGACTATCCAGAAATTGTTAGATTGAAATTATCCAAAAGTTCACCTGTTGCACAGCTTCCGGTACTATTTTGAATTTGGTCGGGATATCACTCCGGAAGACCCCAGCCTCGAGAGCCTCGACATGCCCCCCAACGTAAGTCTCACTCTTGAGAAGATGCCCGTCGTACATCTTTCCAACCTCGTCCTCGTGTTTGTTTGGCATGATTACATTGGCCTTGTACGCTTCCACCTAAAAACATCAGATTGAATAAAAGAGGTCATCGCTTGCACATTTTGCGGCTTGCATTGTTTTGCCATTAAAATTAATATTTAAACTCAAAAATTCTTCCTAGGCGGAAAACCTACCATTAATAAAATTTCGCACAGTGTTCCACTTCCTTTGCGCAACACTTCATCTGGGCAGAGTGGAATAATATTGCATAGCGAGAATATGAAAGGATGCACATACTTCATGTATAAGTAGTACGTGGCCACTGCGTCGGACACAGAATATTGGGCAAGCGTTTGAGGTTGCTCCGACGCAAACCTAATTATTACGAACAAATTATATCAGTACTGTCTTTTGATCTCAATAATTGACTTGAGAATACTGCAAAATATCTTAAACCTCTCTATTCAACATTCCCTTCCAGTATGTATGTTTACCTAGTCATGTCTTCAGGGTCCAATTCCATAGGATTATAGCCTAACTTTGCAGTAGTGACTGCCTTGAGGCCTTGAGATCCTTGCGGCAGATATGAATCGCGCTTAACCCACCGAAACGCGTCCATATGGATTCCGAAATTAGACTTGTATTCGTCCTGGTCGTCTTTATAGAATCCAATTTCCTGCACATTTGTCAAATTAGTCAGGCTTATCAAAAATGGTATTCGAAAAATCAAACGAAAAAAGAGGAGTAAAGATAACCCGTTTTCTATTTACCTGATATAAATCGATACCATGCAACTTAGATCTAGCCTCAACAAACGGCCAATCAAACGAATCACCATTGTATGTGACAAACACTGTTGGCCTAACTTCTAGTATGTGTTCGAAAAATCGGCGCAAGAGCGACAACTATTAAATCATGCAAAAAAGAGAGCGCATTAAAATCAATAATTCATATTGTCTTCGATCATAACTCATTCCATAACTCTGTTAACTGGGATGAGCACCTCGTCAGGTTCATTAAAAATTGTAAAGGGTCCTTCAAATTCGGGTTTTGGTGTGTATTCGAAATCGTCTATATCTTGGCTCACAATCTCTCGGTTGGTAATCAAGTATCCCTGAATGATAGTAGCATTTTGGAAAGTATTAATATGGGGTACAAGCTATGGTTCTCCGTTGCGCTCTGGCCATTCATATATCATTATTAATACTTAAAAACATCCCGTTTTACCTGTCCGTCAATCATATAGGAAATCATCATAATCGAATCGATCGCCGCGTCGGGAAATTTGAGGGGTAGTTTCGTAACTTCGATGTCAAAAGCTAATACGACAGGCTCAGCACGCTTTACGAGGTCGTGTCGGCGTGTGAGTGTCATACTACCTTGCGTGGCTTGAACGGTATACCACAGACCAACGCGAATGTCTAATCTCCATGCAATGTTTAATTGATTTAGTGTACTTTCACTGAAGGCTTGTGATGTGAAAAATGTTAGAATGATGTATAAAAATATACCATTGTCAATAGCTACACGGAGGTAATAAGGCACATCAAACTCGCGAATGTCTATTACGTTGTCAAGCACTTCATGTGGGTTCTTGCGAGCTGTGACAGGTTGCTCATAATCGATGGCCGTACTGATATCGGATTACAAGGAGAAGATTGAAGAAAAGGGTCAGAACAGAGCGCAGTCTCACGCATACCATGTTTTGCCGATACTTGAGTATTCAGCAACAAATCAAGTGTAAACAAACACATCAGGAAATGGTAAACCATGAATCATAAACTGCTCACTTGGCAATATCGGCATATACGTCTACGACATCCATCTTTGCTTGGTTCTCTTTCGCCGTTGGGAGTAGTAACTTTCGGACCGTTAGCAAATCGGCAACATTCCGGAAAATGAGTTGAAGGAAGGTACGGTTGTAACCTAATAAATGATTTTGCTGCTTCAGGTCTTCCTTTTTTACATGTTTGACTTTCTCGATAGTACGGTCAAATCTTCTACGAAGATAATCCTCGACTTCAGTTTCAGATCCGAGCTAAATAATTAGCAATTCAAGAAAACGTGACAGTTTTTTTTTTTTTTTTTTGTGTATGTG
>RBNK01000009.1:0-77122 GCA_003990785.1 Endogone sp. FLAS-F59071 | reverse complement strand
AAAAAAAAAAAAAAAAAAAAAAAAAAAAGGTAGCTGAGTTCAACGACCTGGTTCGTAGTCCGATATGATAACGGCTATGTTTGTGTGGACAGACTATGTTTTTGCGGGCACATGTAAACAACAAAACATATCTCGACGATTTTTTTTTTTTTTTTTTTTTTTTATAGTTTTTTTTTTTTTTTTTTTTTTTGACAGCTTTTTTGTTGTTGCTGAGGTAATCCGGGGTTAAATTGTAAGGTTCACAGACACGAGCTGTTTGACATGTCGGAGTGAGGAATGCGGAAATTGTGGCGATCGCGACGTCTACTGATCATCCTTATCGGGTACATCTTGACATCACAAATCAAGCAACGCCATAGTTCCATAGTTGCGGATAAAAACACGGTACGCCCCTCCATGATTGATTTTCACGCTCTGTAGACATAACGTGATTCCGTGTTTTGTTTCCCCCTGACAAACGTTCACTATTGACACAGCCGACTTGGGCTGATAAAACCTGTTACGAAACCTTCCATAAACTCCTCTTCGGGTTTTTTTTCCAATTAACCCCGATGCCGGGTACGGAACTGCTTGAAATTACAAAGTATCTGAAATGAACGTTATAATCACAAAATGAACTGCAATTAAAACAGGTGTTAAAGACAAGCTATGTACACAATCACATTTTTGGGAAACGCGGCGACATTTTTATTTTTGTGAATCATTTCGATTTCTCATTGTGTGAAGTGACCAAAAAGCTTCACTTTTGAGACAGTGGGGTGTTGAGCCCCTTCTTGTTGCGGGCAATCTCAATAGCATAGAACTAGAGTAAGTAATGGTTTGAACGAGTGGAGTGAGATCGCAGAGGGAAAAAAAAGGGAAAAAAAAAAAAAAAAAAAAAGTCCGCAAGATATAGTGTCGAAATTTGTATAGTCAGCGATAGCTACAGCTATTATGCTTACCTGCATTCGTGAGGCTGGAATGAAATAATAATAATAATAATAATAATAATAATAATAATAATAATAATAATAAAACAATTAATGAATAGGTACCATTGGTGCAGAATGATGAAGTAATTAGCAACATTATTTTGTGCCTCGCAATGATACTGTCGTACTCGTGTACTAGTGCCCGAAATTGTTCACTATATTTTTGTTACCCTCCCTTTCTACTTGTGAACATGAAATGTATATTGCATCCACTACATATTTCCGCTGCTTCTCGCCCGAGAATTGTGAGCGCACAAGAAACCATAAATAAAAAACTGATGGGACCAAAAAAAAAAAAAAAAAAAAAAAAAAAAAAAAAAAAGGACAAAAAAAAAAAAAAAAAAAAAAAAAAAAAAAAACTCACCAAACAAGGTGTTCTCTTTTGTGTAGTCTTCGGTCGGATCAATCCTCAGCAGACTCCCGAAATTAAAGTCGTTCACACGCTTCTCGTACTTGTTAATCCACGGGCGCCATTTTTCCTTGGAATCGTTGGACTTGAAATCGTCCTCATTCAGGTGTGCGACATTGATCTCGGGGAAAGTGAGCTCAAAGTCCTCATAGATCTCATCGTCAATCCTGAGGAGCAATACGGGCGGCTATGTGAGTAATGGGTTCGTCAAAAATTGCTTCACCAAGTTATGGATCAAGAAATTGTTTAGCATTTGGGCGTTGAGATAAATAGCCTGGAGAGATTGATGGAATTTCAAAACGTACTTTGTGAGTCTCAACTTGGAGGCATCATAGCTTGATATCAGCTTAAAGTAGGTCTCAGCATGATGCATGGCCTGTTTTGTGTATTGTGCAGGACGATGAGTTAATTTTTCATGAATATTTTAACAATTCTCTTTTTCCGATAAGTGTGTGGCTGGGGGAGTTAAGACCTTTATTTAGTGTAAAAAATTTGTGGACAACACAGCCTATTAGCTGCAACGTGTATAGCTGTAACGAATGAATAGGAGACGTGAGCCACAACTAACCTGTTTTGAAGTCAGGAGAAAAAGATACTGGTAGCACGTGCCTTAACTGCCCACTGCTTTTCTACAAGAAGCGCAGACAGGTTAGTGAAGCAAAGAAACAATAAAGGAAGCGGCGAGTATAATGACGACAGTAAAGAGAGGGGGGGAGACGACCGTACCAATGTCCTCAAGCTGCTCAAGCTCGTCAGCGGATGGGAGTGGCATATCTAAATTGGGGTGAGGGGGAAGGGGGGCAAGGGAAGAAGAGAAGAAAAAAAAAGAGTATTTTTTGGTTTGTGGTTTGTGGTTTGTGGTTTGTGGACTTGGGCCAGGCCTGTTTGATCGCATGACATCACAGCCATGCGACTCCGACCGAAAAGCAAGAACAAATCTAAACCTGATCCGAATCGTTCTTGGTTCTTTTCCTTTTTCTTTTTCTCCCCCCCCCCCCTTTCTCCGCAACACCCCCTTTTTTTTCCCTTTTAGCCTTTTCTCTATCCTATTTCTTTGATATTTGTGCCAATATATCCTCTTCGCTCCATCCATGGCTACTACAGAAAGCATCAATACTCCCACCGTCATCCAACAGCCCCCCACTGCTGCCACCACACAGCTTACAAATGGCCAAAAAGACATTACCGCAAAGGATATTGCAAATCTCTACTCCCGCTTGCAAGCTGTCATCGAGACCGTGAGAGAACCCCCGCGCAGCTCTACCGACTCTCCCGACCCAGGGACGCCTCACTCCATGTCACCCTCCATAAGTTCTTTGGAAAGCAGGCCACTGAGCTTTTCCGATGCCAAAAACATTCCATTACCCGCCTCGCCCACTGTGGCTAGCAGGCGTCTCAGTAGCACCCCCGACGACCCGCATACAAACTTACACAGGTCCCGCAGCTCGCCCCAGGCTGACTGCCCCTGCCGCCACATCCTCGTGTCCGTGGACTCCAAATATTGTTCGCTCTGCGACCGCGTCATTCCTGTCGTGGCTGAGCTCCAGAAGGAACGCTTGCAGCATATCGAGGAGGCAGAGAATAACCAGCACAGGCTACGCGAGGAAGCGCGCAAGGTCATGCAGATGACGCGAGAGATTGAAGTCTTGCATGAGCGAATCGAGGATCTTGAAGATCAGCTGGACGACAGAACCGACCAAGTCACCAAGCTTGAGAAAGATTTGGAGTCACTGAACGAGAAGTATGTGGATGAGATTGAGCGCGTCGCAGAGATTCAACATTCCAAAGACATGGTCGAGAACGAGCTTGAGGACCTGAGCCGGAAGTTGTTCGAGGAGGCCAATGGAATGGTCGCGCACGAGAAGCGTGAGAAGTACGATCTCCAGGTCGCCTATCAGCACCTGCAGAACCAGCTCAAAGAGACTCAGGAACGCTTGGCGGCGGAAGAAATGCAACTTCACGAGTTGAGGGAGAGGATGGGGCAGATGGTCGCGAACGCTGGACAGATGGAGAGCGATTCGGAAATCATGGGTAATTCGAGGGTGCCGAATCTCAATGATCCAACCGTCCGTGCCATCGCCGATATCGCACTACTCTACGGATTAGTCCCGACCAGGAACTTCCCGCAAGAGCATATGCCGTCACATGAACACCACGACTCCCACGATCCTCACGAACCCCATGATTCCCACGATCCCCACGAGCACCATGAACACCACGACCATCTCTTACCGCCACCCGATCGCCACGATAATGGTGAGCACCACGAGCACCATGAACACGAACAACATGAGCACGTATTATCAGAATCAGAGGCAGACGTCGCTGATGCAATGCCGAATGGTACGTCGGCGAGCGAGCCGTCTGAAGAGGCTCATCACTACGCCCCCCATGCCGAGATCGATAAGCCACCGATGTCGCCGCTGCCACTGCCCACAGCCGTGGACGAGATGATGTTGACCGAGTTTAAGGAATTCATTGCCACAGGTACCACTGTACCACTCAAGAAAATTCACAGCATTCCCTTCATGAAAAATTGTCTCGTCGAGGACGTGGAGACATGTCTCCGCTTCGGCCCTTCCCCGCGCGTTTCAGCCCGCAAGATTACTGACGCTATTGTCACCAACACTTGCTTCATCGAGGAGGCCCCGCCTGGATTCGCTGAAGAGCAATACAACCGTCCGCCAGATGTCCCGCTCAAGAACTCTGCCTCCAAGCAGCACCTTTGGGAGCGGTTCAGCGGCACTCAGTCCACAGTCATCTTCAGAGGCTGCCAAGCCTGCGGCCGCGTCGAGGGCCACCTGCCTTTCCGCTTCCGCATCTCTCACTTTGATGACTGGGCTTGTATCGATCGCTACTGTCGCGACCGCCTCGTCGCCGTGTGCGAGTTCTATGTCTTCATCCGTAATGTGCGCCAGGGCTATTACTCGAATCGTTCCGCTGAGGACTTGTATGCCGAGTCGATACGGTTGCGCCTCCAAATGTTCTATGCGCGTATGGGCGCGCTCCCGTCCCTGCTGCGGGGCCTTGGTCTGCGTCACGATCTCATCGGTTCGGCCACTACTCCGACAGTGCCTCCCAAGAGGAGCTTCGAAGGCTCTACCCGTGGCTCCAACCGTCCATCTACAGAGATTGTCCCCGAGCCTTCCTCCTCTACGAGGCCCACTTCCGCCAGCGTCACCGTCACCCCTAGCACTAGCGTGTCGTCTAGGTCCTCCATCGTCTTGATCGACCCCATCGTCAAGGACCTGCCCGCCATACCCGCTAGTGCGCATACAGAGTAAATGAAGGTCTCTGAAGCTTCACTCTCGATTACGGCGAGTGTGTTGGTTAGGTTTTCAATTGCAATTTGTATTTCTTGCTTTGCATTCGTTCCTTTTTTTTTTTTTCCATTTATAATTCTATACACATAATTTTAATATGTCAGCAATTGGCGATCTCAGTTCAACGTTCATTCCACGCTTGCTTTTTTTTTTTTTTTTTTTTTTTTTTTTTTTTTTTTTTTTTTTGGCTCTATACTTCATCGTTGTACTTTTTCTCTCTCACTGCGTTCTGCTTTCTGCTTCTTCATTGTATTCGTGTGCTTGATTTATTCTTTTTTTTTTTCTCTTTTTCTGTTTTTTTTTTTTTTTTTTTTTTTTTTTTTTGGCACGATACTTCATCGTTGGACAATACCTCTCGCACTGCGTTCTGCTTTCTGCTTCTTCATTGGATACGTGAGCTTGATTTATACATACTTTGAAGCTCGTTTACTGTTTCAATTTCTCTCTTTCTCTCTCTCTTCTTTCCTTTCCTTTTTTTTTTTTTTTTTCCTTGTGTTTGTGTATAGGGACGGGGCCGATCTAAGTGCTCGTTTGCTTGCTTTGAGTGATTCTTCTCCGGAACACTTGATGTTAATGAAGAATAAGGCTCTGGTAGAAAACGTCGGTGATGTGGAAACATGGAGAGTATAACAGTCATATCGTTTTCTGTGTGGACAAGCAGGAAAAGTGGCGGTGGAGAGATTGATACTTTTTTCGGCATGCTGGTTACTAGTGCTAAATTGTAGTACTTTAATGCCAGAAGATAATGGTGTGATTCTTTTCTTTGCATATTCCTCTCATTCTTCCTTTGACGATCTGGATATTATTCTGTGCATTGCTTGCCCATCTTGTTGGTTATCAATTTGTTTGCATTTGCGCAACCCTCAATTGTTCGCGTTCGTTTTTGTTATGTACCAATTAAAAGATACCGCTGTCTTGTTTTTTCCCGTAAATGTACAAAGGGCTTAAAGGAGAAATGGATTTGAAAACAGGCTGTGTGGTTGATATGGTGACTAATAACAAATATTCTTGCCTATACACAATGTCACAAGACCGCATGCTGCAAAGCTGCAAATGCCCCAAAGCTTATTAGCGAAGGTATATTTGTTTCTGGTCTGCTGGTACCATAAATAAATAATATTTTTTTTCGGGCATAAAAATTACAAAAAGCATCATTTGATGAGGCGATATTTAATTAATTATAAATAAGACTAACTACATAATTCTGATTTAGATAGACTCATGCACAGCCCCCAATCTAGTCCACATTCTATAAATAAAAAAGAAAGATAACGTTAGTTATTATTTCAATACGAGTGATGATAGATTCTTGGTGTACCATTAAAGTTTGAGCTACAAGACATCATGGGGTGCACAGTCGGTTTAATGACTCAAATGCTTTTTGCTTATAGTTAATGTGATTCTAATTAGGCGAATACTACAAGATAATAATATATCATTATCGGTTCACTTGTAATAATATTTCAATAACGTTTTACAAATTTTACTTTTTATTTATTACGTATAACTAAACTAATGATTTCGGGTAAAATAAGTTTGAATAAAATATTTAGCAAAAGTATCCTACTACGTAGTTGTATAACTCAAATCTAATAAATAAAAATAGTTTACAACACTAACCGAAACGTGTCTATTTTGTAAACGTTATATTGCGAATCGAAATTTAAAACAGTTTGCCACTATGCTTTTATTTAGTTAAAGGGATTGATGGACTATATAAAAAAAAAAAAGAAAAAAGAAAAAAAAAAAGACTGGAAGGGCCTGAGCAGCACAAATGCCTCGCTGTTGATGCTAATACAATATAGAGCTGAATGTATCTGGTGGAGAAATACTGATGGAGATTATACTAAATTCGATGATTCTCAAGCGAGAAACCCTTTGTTCGCAATTTAGTTACGTGAAAGTGATTCATCACACCAATTTGAAAAAATCCACCTTGGCCACTCGCCCACGCGCCTCCTCCACATAATTATATAAAAAAAAAGTTTTAGTGGCCTTTGTAAAAGTTGATTTCATATTTAGTACGAACGGAGCAATACATAATTTATGTACACGGTTGAATCTTTTGGATTCGTGAACCTAGAGTTTGGCACATGATATCGACCTTTGTCTGCAACTCCTTGGTATGACGAAAAAACTTTATGTTTTGTGTTATTCCTCAAGTGTTTTCACTTTTTTTTTTTTTTTTTTTTTTTTTTTTTTTTTTTTTTTTTTTTTTTTTTTTTTTTTTTTTTTTTTTTTTTTTAAAAAAAAAAAGGAAATAAAAAGGCCGATTTAAACAGCAATTTATACGCAAATAGTGTAAATACTCCTTTGACTAAAGCTAACACGAAAATAATAAAATAAACATACCCATTACATTAAATTCAAAAAGAAGTGAATTTTCCCCCATGCGGTTGCAAGGCAAAAAGACTCTCATGGCAGATCCCCTCTATAGAGTTCAATCACATTGGTCATCAGAAGTGCATCTTCTCTCCCCCTCCATTTCCATCGCCAATACAGCAAGTACATTTTAACCAAACACCACTTACTCCTCCGGCTCCACCTCTTTCTCGTCAAATAGCTGCTTCGCCTTCCGAATGTCCTCGGACATGTAGAGCAATTCTTCTACACGTGCCAATTTCTTTGCGTCCTTCCTTAGAATGAATTTGTAATCCTCTACTTTGACCTTTCCTCGCCTTTCTGACACTTTGGCGGCCTGAAGAGACTGTGTAGGCATTTTCTTTTAATCATAAACTTCCACACAAGTTTGAGGGCTAACAGTTTCCAAGGTTAAATGTACTCACCATGTCGGTGATAAACGAAATGACCATCTCATCCAATACCGCCATTGAGTCCGCCGAGGGATTTTGCACGTCACCAAAGCCGTACATGAGTGACTTTACTACAAGGCATTCGCGGGTACAAATGTATGAAGTCAATAAAACCACGAAATATTTGGTAAACATGAAAGAAACCTTACAATCTTTCAAAAACATCCCCTTCCTGACCGTCTTTCGACGGCCAGGGCCGGTTCCTGGTTCGCGTTCTTTGTTCGCGTAATTAGCCTCGGACGACATGTGTAGTAAAAAAAGTTGTATATACGCAGCAATAATTTATTCATATTGACCTATTGAAAACAAATGACGTCACGCATCTTTGATATTTTTGGCCACTGCAAATGCTGCACTGCTTTGATATGTTTATTCACACCGATGAAACGTGTAGCAAAAATATATTACAAAGAACCGGAAGAACAGTAAAATAGATGCTCTATACAAATACACAACTGGCAACCGAAAACCAGAAAAATTAAAGTATGATACAGGAACGTTTAACCGCCGAAACCATCTGTTAAAAAAACGTCAAATAAAGCAAGAGTGAGATTACTTTGAATTATCTTAGGTAAATTTAAATATGCTGTTGATATCATCTAGAAACTTACAGAGGGTACGGCCTTGTCGCTTCAACGCGTAGACAACGTCGAGAGAAGTGACAGTCTTACGCTTGGCGTGTTCAGTATAGGTGACTGCATCACGAATGACGTTTTCGAGGAAAGTCTTGAGAACGCCACGAGTTTCCTCGTAGATAAGACCAGAGATACGCTTGACACCACCGCGACGGGCAAGACGACGGATAGCGGGCTTGGTAATACCTTGAATGTTGTCACGGAGAATTTTGCGGTGACGCTTGGCACCACCTTTTCCGAGACCTTTACCTCCTTTGCCACGACCAGACACTATGGGTGGATTAAAATAAAGATCGTTGTTAGATATAACTAATAGACACGTGTAGATAGAGGATTGTTGGTCTGGAGGGAACAATTTTGACGAAAACATAGAATACTTACTGTTGAAATTGAGTAATATTTGAGGGTGAAAAAATTAAGAAAGATGTTTGGCAATTCAGCTTGGGGTGGGCGGTATTTATTCGTTTCCAAGAATCAGATTGCGTCAGAGACCAAGTGACGTATCGCGTTCACCACCAATTGGTATTTTTACTTTTTGGGACGTGGCGATTTCGTGTCGCTTCCTAAAACACGGTCGCGTTTTGCAAATGAAGGCCACGCACTTCGCGTGACGCAACGTGTGTGGCGTCAAGACGAGCAGACGCCGTCTCATGTTTACTTTTATTTATTTTCAACATCCTGCCACTCGGGCGTCAATTTAGAATGTGCCGAGTCCATTCGCACAGCGTTACAAACAGTCGAGAGAGACCGTTTGGAACTGCTCAACCTTGGATGGAGCACGTCTCTTCCACGTCGGCCAAATTGAGCATTGTACGCGTTTCGCGCACAGGTGATTAACGTGTCAACCGCTGAAATTGGCTGAAACGCGCGACGTAACGTGTCTGGAAATCGGAAATTGGAAATTTGCCAATATAAAAACCCTCAAGTCATCACGGTTGGAATCACAAATCTTTTCCTCCGCTCCATTTTCTCCTACAAAATCAAAACAATGGCCCGTACTAAGCAAACCGCTCGCAAGTCCACTGGTGGCAAGGCTCCCCGTAAGCAACTCGCTACCAAGGCCGCTCGTAAGTCGGCACCTGCCACCGGTGGTGTCAAGAAGCCCCATCGCTATCGCCCCGGTACCGTCGCCCTTCGTGAGATCCGTCGGTACCAAAAGTCTACCGAACTCCTCATTCGCAAACTACCTTTCCAGCGCCTGGTCCGTGAAATCGCTCAGGACTTCAAGACTGACCTGCGTTTCCAGTCCTCCGCCATCGGCGCTCTTCAGGAAGCTTCCGAGGCTTATCTTGTCGCGCTTTTTGAAGACACTAACTTGGCTGCGGTATGTACTATACAATTAAATTCCTTATACAGACATAGCTCTGTACGGAAAAGTTACTTATATTTGTTTTGTTCAAATAGATTCACGCTAAGCGTGTCACTATTCAGCCAAAGGATATTCAGCTTGCTCGCCGTCTCCGTGGCGAAAGGTCGTAGATGATTTCGCGTCCTGTTTGAAACTTGCCAAGATATTCGTACTTTTATTCTCGATACTTCCCCCATTAGTTCATCCTCCATTTAATGTACATTTCTCGCACGTCTACTCGATTCGATTTCGCATTGTTTGCGTGTGGGTTTTGCGGTCTGGCACGTGTATAGATTCTTTTGCCATTGTACATCTTTTTTATTTTATTTGCATCTGTTACTTTTACTCCGGGTTTGTTTATGTATAGAAAATAAAAAATTTTCAGCGCTGGAAAACAAATTGGTTACGTCATAATTTCCGTTTCTATCACAATCTGTGTGTTCCGTTGATCTGGTCACTTTGTACTGGAAGTAATCATGGTTAGACATGTTACTACTTTAACGTATAGTTCGTCGCAGCTTACATTGCGAGCTGCGCATTATTGTTTTTTCTTGATTCTGACCGTTTTGACGCTACAGGCAGCAACACAAATATGTGATATAGACCCTGAGGTCCTTGAGAAAGCGAAGCAATTTCGCTTCTCCAAAAAATCCAAAGGCAACGCGGCGTATGTACGTAAGTCTTTTCTCGATTTTATTACTTTATTTGCATGCTCTGACTGCATTGCTTCACCCATTACTGAAAAGGTGCTTAACCACTCCATATTACCAAATGACCAGTAAAGATTAACCGTGACAAGTTGCTGGTTGAAGAAGATGAAATGTATGATAATATTTCGCTGGAAGAACTTGTGGAGGGTAAGTTTGATGTGCTTGTGAATGTTATTCAAGCGGGAGGGGGGGGGAAACATAGTGTGCATGTTGGGGAATCCTTAACGACAAGTTGTTTCGTTCATATTAGAGCTTCCCGAGAACTCGCCGCGCTACATTATTCTTAGTTACGAGGTCAGTGGGTATCAGATCAATGTGTATTTTAATAAAACATCGTTGTTGACGCTTTTTTTTTTTTTTTTTTTTTTTTTTTTTTTTTTTTTTGGTTCAGCTTCATCACAGCGACGGCCGGAACAGCTTTCCGCTTGTTTTTATCTACTGGTCACCGTCCACCGTAAAGTCTGATATGCACATGCTGGTACAGAGTAATACATGATGTTTGAAGTCCTTGTTTACTGCGATTGTTTATCATTAAAAGCTCACTTGGCAAATGTATTTTCTTAACTTGTAAGTATGCCGGCGTGAAAAACTACTTGCAGCAGCAAACTGGTGTATCGAAAGTAAGTATTTCTTTCCATTGATCCCGGAGAAAACGTGCTGAGCAATGTCCTCGTTGCTCACATATATGTGTGGTTTCTGTACCAGTCGTTTGACATCCGCGACGCCGAGCAGTTCAATGACGAGTGGTTGCAGGATAAGCTAATGTCGAAATAATTTGACTCTTTTGAAAAACAAAAGAACCAATGGAGTCTGTCAGTATGGTGTATTTAACAGCCGTGCGTTCTAAATGTAGACTTTCGCCTCCGAATCATGCCAAATTCATCTCAATACACGCCTCAGACGTGCCTGTTTCCGTTTATTTGAAGTACAATCATACAAACCCAATTGTTTATTATCCACTCAAGGTGTGATAAGAACGTTACGAAATGCCCGTAACCAAAAACCCTATTCATCCAACAAGACCCCAAGACAAAAAAAAACCCCCCCAAAAGATTCATTACCAGCATAGAGGCTGAATAACAAACCCGTATATGAAACAAACATGAACCACATTTGTACAAGTACATTAAAAAACGAGATTGAGTTGGCTTTTAGATAAGCGGCGGGTGGATCCAAAAATGAACGTGAAGAGTATATATAAATCATGCATTGTTCGAGAGGAACAGATGTCTCAGATGTCTCAGTCTGGAAAGGATAATAATTTGTGTCGGTAAGGCGTATGCAGGAAAACCAACAAGCCAAAAAAAAAATAAAAGATGTGCGGTATGACAGAGGAGATGCAGATGATGATTTTTGCTATGTTGTATATGCCACCCAGTACAGAGGATGGTATTGTGTCATAGCAGTGGTACTACGCGTCGGCGATGAGGGCAACGATCATGCGATACAGATAGAAGAAGAAGCACTGCGTATGTTTGAAAAAATCATGAGGCGTCAGTTAAGTGTTTATGCAACACTGCAATATACACATTACCATACACCCGTTACGCACTTACCAGCAAGTAAAAACCGAGTTTGATAAAGCATTCCTTCTTGTGTTGGGACAATGTCCGGAAAATTTCCGTAGCATCGTACATGTGGCGGTTGTTTGTGATTCTTGAAAATGCAAAAGACAAAGGTGGTGAGCATCTTGAACAATCTCAACGATTAATGAACCCACGACGAAATAACCCTACTCTATTTCAGATCTACTGAGGAAGTTATTGCAAAGAAAATAAAAAATAGAATAAAATAAAATAAAAAGTACTTGTGCACATTGAACGCAACCAGAGGCAGATTCATAAGGGCAGCAATCCAACTTCCGTTAAGTAGGAACATTAGAAAAAGAAAGGCCTGGGCGCCCATCTCTGGGAGGACAAACTAATGTCCCATAAAATGGATATTAAGTAAATATTTATGACTTGATTCCCGTACAATCGGCCAACTACTGCACACGTCCCCAAGGACGCGGTTATATCCCCCATTCTGATCAGCTTGCTCAACACGTACCTGGTTGAGCTTGTTGCACAGATCGATCGGATTGATATAATCGCATTCCAAGTCGGAAAACATGATCACAAAGAAAACCATGATGAACAGCAGCAGGGCGGCCATAATGACGCCGAACAAGAACAGCAAGCCTTCTCCTGGCATGGCGGTTTCGATTTAATAGGGGATGGTGGGATTGGGGGAGTTGACGACTGGAAAGCGAACGCGAATGAGGAGGACAGGAGAAGCAGGAGTAAGAGCCGTGGGGGTTGGCTTTGAAAATACAAAGGATAGGGCTGTCGCGTGTGTATGTGCTCAAAAATTGCGGCCACCAGACAGAGGGGCAGGCGTGATTGGACGCAGATTCCGCGTACGTGGCTCGTGGCTGACAGCATGGTGACGAATCACATGGTCATTTTTATCTTTTGCAAACCGCGCATACCTTTGTTCCTATCTTTCATCACGCGCCTTTCCGGCTCATAGCCGCAGCCAGTGCTGGTGGAGAATTCTAAAAGTTCGGCTGGATAAAGATCGTGGGATCGAAAAGTAAATTGTGCCGACGGATAACAAATCAGAATACAAGTATGCTTTTGTATATTTCTATTTTGTTAGAACAATTTTTCTTTTTGGCGCGGGTTTTTATATTACACGCCTATACAAAATACACAGGCCATCGTACTGCAATATAATGTGTTTCGAGATCAGTCAAGGGCTTTGTGTATAGCAAAAAAAAAAAAAAAAAAAAAAAAAAAAAAAAGGCACTCGAGAATCTTATGGAAAGAGAAATATCCGTTACCCTCTGACTATATATATGGGGCGTGCTGCAACAAAACCAGACAAAGTGAACATTTGACATCACTCAGACATCAGGCTCAAAGATTTTATTTTTGCTGTTGTTTTGATTGTAGCTAATGATTCAATATCCGCCAAACACTCGACGTTTTCCAGCTTGAATACAGTGAACTTGCTTCCAAGTGACATCTGAACCGCACCCCACTGCACTCTGAGAGCGTAATTCGTTAAAGACCTTTGCTCGAGTGAACTATATTGAAGCACTATATACTACAATGAAAGCTAACAATAAGTTCGGCAAATTACCAATACAAATATGTTATACGCTGTTCTTTTTGGAGGGTGTCTGTACACTGTCGTCGATACGAAAATGGTAAGACTTTCGTCTCTTTACCCCCACGGATTGCAGTTCTTGGAGTTGATCCTCTTCACTGCCACGGTTTTGGGTGGATTCAATAACGTCGACGACCTCTTTGACGATGGCCTATCATTTGAAGATGCAGATTATGACGAAACCTATTTCACAAACGTTACGTGTTTCGCATGAACCATTCAATCCGGGTGCTTACCTTGGCTTTCCATACCAAGGCCAGGAAAGGAATCACCTGACCGAATAATGCAACAGTCTGTGGAATGGTATATGTGGGGCTCCTCACCACCCGGCACATGTAACCCTTGGCGAATCCAATCTCAACAAACTCTGTTGAGAATGAATGTCAATAATACTCTACTAACCGGAAAATATCCACCCGATTACCTGCAACTTCTCCACCTTCTCGATGTCCCACTTCACCGCATGACAAATTAATAAACATATCCTTTTGCATCTTCGGTCCCTTCAAACCCCGTTCCTCGAGAATTTTACTGCCATTCTCTCCCTCCCATTGTTTACCCGCTTCACCATTCCCATATTCATTGTGATGCTTTCTAAAAATGAGGTCGCCACGCCTACCCATCATCTTGCGTGCCACTTGTATCAGGCCCGAAACATGGCGTGTTCGATTTTTTTCGGTCCAACGAAGCTAAACTCGATGCTTCGCCACGTACACAATGCAAATCTTGTAAATTGAGGAAACACCGATCTATGATGTGCCAATAATGCGTGAGGTAATGTAATTCTGGACGCCCAGCGACCAAATTGTCACCTTCGTATTCTTGTACCCTAACAATTAATTGTTAATGATATCGAATCCGCTATTACAAATCAAGAAAGTCTCATATCGCTAAAACATGAGATTTTCAAAAACATAAAGATCACCCAGATAATAAAAAAAAAAACTTGCAAGTTGTGTACAGAATTCTTGATCCAGTCGTAATCAAAGTGGGATTCACTTTTGAAACTTGCTCCTTCCCAATCTTGAACCACGGATAGCTGTTTTCTTAGTTCCTTGACGGAACTCCATTAAAATAAGCGCCGTGTTTGTATGAGCAATAGTTACTTCCCCTATTCTTTTAAAGGGACAACTTACTTGTCGAAAGTTGTCCATATATTTCATCAGATCTATCGGAATATCCGGTAGCGGTTTTGTATCGGTCTCCTCGATCTCAGCGAGCTCTTCCTCCGTGAACACACCATTTGCAATATAATTCGTATCTTCCGGATCAACGATGAATGATTGCGACAAGCTAAAGAAAAAAAAAAAAATTGTTAGTATGTATAGATATGAATCGAAACATGTTGACATTTACATACTGTTCTGACTTGCATTGTCTTCCATATTCAAATAATGTATCTTCCACAACCTTCCCAGTCGATAACCTCCATTTCTGATTGTCATCCATATTACGAAATGCTTCCTCGATTTCCTTCAACGTATTGTGCCCAACTACAAATACGTCCTTATCCTCGCTTTCCTCTTCGCTTTCCCCTTCATTCCCCTCTTCCGCCACATTTGCATTTTCTGTGCCGCCTTCGTCAGCGAAAATATCCGGTATTCTGTCTTGGTAAACCATTGTTGGTGATTCGACCATTGGCAACGTAGCATTCCTGATCTGGGATGTGAATGCATTGGTAGTCATTTCGCTCATGACGATGTGTTCGGAATGAACGTTTGCTTCAATGACGTTCTGACGTTGGCGCTATATGATGTAAACTCTGGGTTATTATAGGTCGAAAATTACATATATATATCGCAGTGACAATGACAATGCACAGTTCTCACCCGTCGTTGTTCCGCAAGGAATGAAGAATTTTTTGTATTTAATTTTTCTGCGTTTATCAACATACGGTCCCAATATTGCTTGGCAGATTTTGACGTTATCAGCGACGTGAACTTTTTAAGGAGTCTTTTGGATCTTTGCCTTACTACCAGAACGTCCGAATCAGATAGTTTTTGCAAATATTGTCGGAGATCCTCTCTGCTTCATGGCGCAATTCACTGTCATGCCAGCCTCTTTCCTTGTAGAATTTGACAGTTGAGAATTTTTCCTGAGAGTCCTGTATAGTCATGAAATAAATAAGTAAATAATGTATGAGACATGTTCATATCGTCTTGATATTAAGGAGTACTAAATAGCAAAGCAAAGGGACCCTTACATCACTATTAAGGATTTTTTACTAAATTATACTAAAGTTTATAGCTTACTTAGCTTAGTAAGAAATGTTAATCAAGTCACTCTATTAATTATTTTTCTACTAGAAAAAATAAGTTATAAGTCTGTTTATTAGAATTTTTTAACTAGCTTAGAGAATAATAGTAAATTGTATAATCTTAAGTATAATGCATTTTATAAATTATAGTACTAGTTAACTTTATTTAAATTATAAGTCTAAGAACTAATTTATATAATACTGCTAGCATTTGCAAAATGATTTACAGTTCAAAGCTTACAAAAAGAAAGAAGCTTAAAATCTATTAAAGAAATATAAAAAAAAATCTAACTAAAGCTAAACTAAAAAAAACTCATTAATTAATTAACAAATACTGAGATTTAATATTGTAGTATTAATACTATTACTTATTATAGTTATAACTGAGTTTAAAATGTTTATATTTATCATTTAGATTAATAAATCAGAAAAGTATATTATAATAATTGACATATAACTTGCTCAATTTTTAAGAACATTCTATGATCTTGCTCCTACATAGTAATGACTTTTAATATTTCATCTATTATTGATTATCTCTCAGATCATCTCTGAGTTATCTTTTGTCAGGTTGTCCAGTAATTTGTTGAAATTTGATCTTCGAATGTATATTTAGAGTAAAGAGTACACTGGCTTATAAAGCCAATATGCATGTATTTATTAATGCTAAATTATGATTGGTTGATATAAAACAAAGATCATCTAAGCCACGATTGAGTGACGTAACGATCGATTGTTGATGGGAGAGATATAATAAGCTAATAATTTCAACACTCCCCCTGCTTGATATATCTCGATAAAAATAAATAAATAAAAATAAAAGAATAAAAATAGAGTGTTCAACTGTACATTACGAATGGCATCCATGAAGTACATTTACTGTAAATAACTATATGTAAAATACTACTTGAGTGATAAGAATGATGTGATAAAGAATATAAAAGTTTTAGAATAAAAAAAGGTTATTTACGTAAGCCCATTTTTGCAATCAACATTTCAAGTCTTGGTCGCGCAAGTGGCTTGGTTAATGCATCAGCGATCATTTCATCTGTCACCATATAAATGATATCTATCACCTTTGATTCAACTTTCTCTCGAATAAAGTGATGCTGAATGTTAATATACTTTGATCGAGCGTGATTAATTGGATTTTTGGCAAGTGCGATTGCTGATTGGTTGTCTTCAAATAAGGTTGTTGCACAATTAGGCAAATATCCTAGCTCATCCAATAGGGCGCATAGCCAAATAGCTTCTTTCGTCGCATGTGCTAATGCCATATATTCTGCCTCAGTTGTTGATAGGGCAATGGTTGCTTGGTGTTTGCTTGACCAGCTGATAACTCCTCCTGATAGGTTGAAAATATAGCCCATGGTTAATCATCATGTGTTAATGTCTCCTCCCCAGTTGGTATCACTGAAACTGATCAGTCTTAGATCCTGATCGCGTCTAAGGTACAGCTTATAATTGGCTGTTCCTTTAATATATCTTAATAATCGTTTGAGGGCATGGTGGTGTTCTTGCATTGGATTGGCCGAAAATTGACTGATGATGCTAACAGTAGCAGCTAGATCAGGTCTCGTCCCGATCATCAGGTACATTATGCTACCGATTATTTGTCTGAATAGACTTTGATCTGTGGATTTTTTCCCTTCAGCTTTGAGTTGAATAGATGGATCAAGGGGTATACTAATTAGCTTGGCATCCATCATGTTAAACCTTATAATGATTTGATTGGCGAAGTGACTTTGATCAATTGTGATCATATGTGTTTTTTGATTATGCATAGCTCGAATACCCAAAAAATGTTTAATTTTGCCACAGTTTGTCATATTGAATGCATTGCTAAGTTCTATCTTGAATTTGTTCATTGTTTCCATCGAATTAGCTAGAATTAGTAGATCGTCAACATATATGGCAATAATTATCAGTAATTGATCATTTTGTCTTCTTCTTAGATAAATGCTGTAATCCAATTATAATCTTGTAAAATTTGATTGGCTGAGGTAGTTGTCAATCTTCTGATTCCACATATGAGATGATTGCTTTAGTCCATACAGTGATCGATTGAGCTTACACACAGCTCTCGGTGACAGCTCCAATTGGTCGATTCCTTCAGGTACCATCATGTAGATCTCTTCATCAAGATCGCTATTCAGGAACACAGTTTTTACATCCATTTGGTGAATTTCTAAGTTCAGGACTGCTCTGATCGATAAAAGTGCCCTGATCGATATGAATTTTGCCACAGGAGCAAATGTTTCATCGTAATCAATTCCTTGCTGTTGTGAATATCCCTTGGCCACTAATCTTACCTTATATCTGGCAACCGATCCATCAGTGTTGAGTTTCTTTTTAAATACCCATCTGCATCCAATTGGCTTGCGTCCTGCAGGCATCTCAGGTACAATCGTCCACATGTCATTATTCTTAAGTGATTTAAGCTCTTGATTAATCACTTCCTCCTAAAGCTTTATATCAGGCATGTTGAAATTTGATCTTCGAATGTGTGTTTTGGAGTAAAAGAGCGCACTGGCTTATGAAGCCAATATGCATGTATTTATTAATGCTAAATTATGATTGGTTGATACAAAACAAAGATCGTCTAAGCCACGATTGAGTAACGTAATGATCAATCATTGATGGGAGAGATATAATAAGCTAATAATTTCAACACTCCCCCTGCTTGATATATCTCGATAAAAATAAATAAATAAATAAAAAAAATAAAAGAATAAAAATAGAGTGTTCAACTGTATATCACGAATGGTATCCATGAAGTACATTTACTGCAAATAATTATATATAAAATACTACTTGAGTGATAAGAATAACGTGATAAAGAATATAAAAAGTTTTTGAAAAAAAAAGTTAGTTATGTAAGCCCATTTTTGCGATCAATGTTTCAAGTCTTGGTCACACAAGTGGCTTGGTTAATGCATCAGCGATCATTTCATCTGTTGCCATGTAAACGATATCTATCACCTTTGATTCAACTTTCTCTCGAATAAAGTGATGCTGAATGTCGATATGCTTTGATTGAGCATGATTAATTGGATTTTTGGCGAGGGCAATTGCTGATTGGTTGTCTTCAAATAAGGTTGTTGCACAATTCGGCAAATATCCTAGCTCATCCAATAGGGTACATAGTCAAATGGCTTCTTTCGTCGCATGTGCTAATGCCATATATTCTGCCTCAGTTGTTGATAGGGCAATGGTTGCTTGGCGTTTACTTGACCAGCTGATGGCTCCTCCTGATAAGTTGAAAATATAGCCTGTGGTTGATCATTGTGTGTTAATGTCTCCTCCCCAGTTGGCATCGCTGAAACCAATCAGTTTTAGATCCTGATCATGTCCAAGGCACAGCTTATAATTGGCTGTTCCTTTAATATATCTTAATAGTCGTTTAAGGGCGTGGTAATGTTCTTGCATTGGATTGGCCAAAAATTAACTGATGATGCTGACAGCAGCAGCTAGATCAGGTCTCATCCCGATCATCAGATACATTATGCTACTGATTATTAGTCTAAATAGACTTTGATCTGCAGATTTTCCCCCTTCAGCTTTGAGTTGAATGGATGGATTAAGGGGTGTACTGATTGGCTTGGCATCCATCATGTTAAACCTTGTAATGATTTGATTGGCGAAGTGACTTTGATCAATTGTAATCATGTGTGTTTTTCGATTGCGCATGACTCGAATACCCAAAAAATGTTTAATTTCGCCACAGTTCATCATATCGAATGCATTGCTAAGTTCCGTCTTAAATTTGTTCATTGTTTCCATCGAATCAGCTAGAATTAGTAGATCGTCGACATATATAGCAATAATTATCAGCGATTGATATTGATTGTCTTGTCTTCTCCTTAGATAAATGCTGTGATCTGATTGTAGTCTTGTAAAATTTGATTGGCTGAGGTAGTTGTTGATCTTCTGATTCCACATACAAGGTGATTGCTTTAGTCCATACAGTAATCAATTGAGTTTATACACAGCTCTCGGTGACAGCTCCAATTGGTCGATTCCTTCAGGTACCATCATGTAGATCTCTTCATCAAGATCGCCATTCAGGAATGGAGTTTTTACATCCATTTGGTGAATTTCTAAGTTTAGGACTGCTCCGATTGATAAAAGTGCCCTGATCGACGTGAATTTTGCTACAGGAGCAAATGTTTCATCATAATCAATTCCTTGCTATTGTGAATATCCCTTGGCCACTAATCTTGCCTTGTACCTAGCAACCGATCCATCAGTGTTGAGCTTCTTTTTAAATACCCATCTGCATCCAATCAGCTTGTGTCCTACAGGCACCTCAGGTACAATTGTCCATGTATCATTATTCTTAAGTGATTTAAGCTCTTGATTGATCACTTCCTCCCAAAGCTTTGCGTCAGGCAGAGAAATTGCCTCCTTGTAGGTCATTGGGTCATCAGTTGATTTAATTAAATTAGCTTCTAACATGCAATCTTGCCAAATTTGTAAAGCTTCAGTATTAATCAATTGTTCGATTGGCTCCCAGGTGTTGTTGTCATCATCATAGCCTAGCCATTTAACCAGATATTGCCTTTTTTCATCAATCTTGCATTCTCTGATGATCGCTTTAATGATGTATTCTTGATCTTCTGGGTTGACGATTGTTGGGGATTTTAATATAATAGATTCATTGAATGTGACATCGCGGCTGATCTCTATCCTCTTATTGGTTGGATCCCAGAGCCTATATGCCTTCTTTTCATCATGATAACCAATCATTTTAAGCTTTTTGGATCGGGGCACCAGTTTCGACCTTTTTCCCTTGTGAATATGCGTATATGCGTCAGCCCATATGACGTGCAAGTTACTGATATCAGGCTTGTGACCGTACTATAATTCAAATGGTGAAGCACTCTCCTTATTGGCTCACATTAGCAATTGGTTGTGTAAATATGTAGCACTTACAGCAAGTTCCACCCAAAGTTCGTCAGATATGCCGGCAGTGATTTTAACTGCCCGGATTGACTCCATCAATGTCTGGTTATATCATTCAGCTACACCATTTTGTTGCGGTGTGTCCGGCATCATCATTTCATGATGAATTCTGTTTTTAATTAAAAATTCGCACATCTCGGTGTTTACATACTCTCCTCCTCCATCTGATCGGAGAATCTTGAGTTTTCAGCCCGATTGCATCTCGGCAAATGCCTTAAATATCCGGAATCAATCAAATATATCACTTTTGTTGTCAATAAAATATGTTATAATGTAGCGAGTGGCGTCATCGATGAAAGTTAATATATATTTTGCTCCACTAACTGATGGTGTGGGCATCGGCCTGCACAGATCTGAGTGCACCCTTCCGATAGGCTCCATCGATCAATTTTTCGCATGTCCGAATGGCTTGCGGTGCGACTTTGTGTGTTCGCACCCAGCGTATATTTCGATTTGTCTGGTTGACAGCTGCACATCTTCGAGCTCTGTGACAAATTTGTTGATTGATTGCACAGTGTTTCGGCCTGGATAGCCTAGTCAGTGATGCTATAATGTATAGTTATTGATCTTGGAATCGGCGATATTTGCTTCTAGCTCTAGCTCCAGTGATATCGATAAATGAAATAGATCACCATCAGCTTGTCCGATTTTGACTTCTTCATGATCCATACCGATTTTAATTACTGATCCGTTGCTCTTGAAGGTTATGTCATTTCCGTCACATATCAATGCCTGCACAGATATTAAATTTCTGGTGATCTCTGATATATATAAGATGTCCCGTAATTTCAGCTCATCGTCGAGCTCAATTGTCCCAATGTGCATCACGCGTAATTTCTCGTTCCCTGCACACATGACCAAGCCATCGTGCTCAGCCACCGTTTCGAAAATCTCCAATTAGTTGAATATATGTTGCGTGGCGCCCAAATCGATAATAGCACCAATTGCCAGATTTACTTCGGCTCTCGGTTTAGCCTTTTCTTTTTCTTTTTCTATTTTTACCCAATCATTGAATTTGTTGTATTGAAATATTCCGTATTCTCCCTCACAGACGTAACATTTCTGAGAGTGTCCCTGAAAATTCCCGCCTCGATTGGCTCCGTGATTGCCGCCTCGGTCGCCTCTGTCATTATGACCTCCTCGATTGTTTTCGTTATCATTGTTATAGCCTTGGCTTCGTCTAGCGTTTCCACTATCATTGTTATAGCTTCGGCTTCGTCTGGCACTTCTGCCTCGGTTGTCGTGACCACCGCCTTGGTAGCCACCTTGGTCGCCACCTCGGTAGCCGCCTCGGTCGCTGCCTCGGTAGCCACCTCGGTCTGTTGCGTAGGCTTCATCATGCCTCTACTTGTTATCCGGATTGAACCTGATGCATACGAGTTGTAAAGCCTCCAGCATTGTCGGTATATTCTCCCACGTAAGTATTAATTCCCAGTACCTGGGGCTTAGACTCCGGAGATATTGTGGTATAGCTTCTGTGTTGATCATATCTTCGATTTGTACCATAATTCAGTTGAATGTGTCATTATAATCTTCGATCGATCCTTTTTGCTTCATCATCACAAGCTTATTATGCATTCGTAACAATTGTTCCATTAGTGCATATTTTTGCATCATAGCCTCTTTAAGCTCATCCCACAAATCAAATTCTCCCGATGTGTTTACATGCCTCTGTAGCCACATTCTAGCATTACCTGTAATTTTACTGATTGCTGCATTGACTTCCTCCTTTTGTACTGATATATTGGCACTGGTGATAAATTGCTCTACAGCATCAAAGTAATCGAACAATCTGAGTGCGCTACCTGATCCATCAAATTTGTTGATCGATCTCAGGTACTCCTTCATCAGATCATTAAGCTTTGTTGATATTGTTAGTGATAGTGATGGTGATTGTGGTGTGTTGCCTTCTATAGCTACATTCTGATTGGTTGGCGTGCTAGGTGATACATTTGTTTTGTTGATTTTTGCCATCAATTCACCCATTAGGGTTGTCAGCGTATCTAATTTATCTTCCTGATTTCTGATTGTTATAGCTATCTGTTCCTGTCAATCGAGGCTAAATGCAATATTACTCTAATGGTTGCCATCTAATCCTTTGTCATCGTCAAGGGTTTGATATCTGTTATCTGTTTTTGATTTAGACTGCAATCTTGTCGATCTTGTTGCTGATGACAATGATGTATATAGATTGTCTATTTCGTTGTCATTAAATGCTATGTCGTTACGTATTGTTTATCATGTTGCTTTATCGCAGTGTTGTTTGTCACGTTGTTTATCGCATTGTTTGATGCATTGTTTACAATGTTAAATAAACACTTACAGTAATTGCAGTTATAATTGCGTAGATGCTATGATTGCATAGATCTCAGGTTGTCAAGCTGCAATTCGAGTGGCTCAGAGCTTATAACCTGTTGAAATTTGATCTTCGAATGTGTGTTTGGAGTAAAGAGTGCACTGGCTTATGAAGCTAATATGCGTATATTTATTAATGCTAAATTATGATTGGTTGATACAAAACAAAGATTATCTAAGCCACGATTAAGTGACGTAATGATCGATCGTTGATGGGAGAGATATAATAAGCTAATAATTTCAACATAATTTGCAATAATCAAATAGTATTTTATAGCTCAATTTTATATAAATACCCCTCTATTTTCTATCTAAATAAATCAGTTTGTATAGAGTCTTAGAATATTTTAATATCAGTTATAGTAAAGCCTAAAGAGTACAGTATATTTAGCTGTAGTAAGGATATGTAAAGGGAGATATTGTATTTATAATTCTGAGCATTCTTACTTGATATATTCAAATATAGAATAACTAATTATTAGTACATTTGTCATATCTTAGTGCTGACTGGCAGAAGCTTTATTAAGTAAGCTCGAAGGCTAAAAATGACTGAAGCTTATATCCTCATTTAAGCAGGACTAAACTGTTATAATCAAACTGTTATAACTATATAGACTCATTAAATTAATACTTTATATAAAATAAAATAACTTAATGCTACAAATAGACTACTTCAAAGAGTATAACTGGTATGTACTATAGGAAAATACCATTAGGAAATAAGATATAAGCATGTATTGACTATATAAGATGCAGGTTCAAATTATTAGTATAACCAGGTTCCATCCAAGATAAGACCTATACAAAACAACAACAATATAAGAAAAATGAATCACTAGAGAGAGAAACAATTACTGAAGAACAATGCAGACTAAAAAATAAATTATCAAAGAGTATTGGCAACTCTACAAGCAGTGAGTACCAGATGGAGAGCAAAACAAATTACTGAGGGCAACATAGTTTAGCTATGATTGATCAAGAGACTTCAATCTATAAGTGTTATAATGATCTATAATGAATTGAACAATTGTTGAACAAATTGAATAGGACACTTATTAGGTTATTAATGATAAGATATTAAAGTTATTATTGATGAGATATTAGGAATATCAATAAATATTAGAATAACAAACAATAGATACATTAAAGAGCATCACTATATCAAAAGAAATAATTGCTAAACAAGACAGTTAGATTGAATGAGTTAAATTGAATGATTGATAGAGTTGAACTAGATGTGAACTTAATAAGGATTGGATCAAACAGATTGAACGATTGCTGAATGAGTTGAATGAAACTGAAGTGAACTAATCGAACAGACCAAACTAAATAAAGCAAAATGAAATTGAACAAAAAATCAATAAATTATAACTATCTTAAAGCCAGTATACCCTGGTATATACTATAGAAAATGGTTAGAAGGACTACTAACACCTACCTTAGAGGAAGAATAAAATAATTATAGTAACTCAGAGAAGAAATAAATCATTGACTGAAGAGATCTTTATTGCTGAATTAGCTCTTGATCAATATATAGAAGCAAAGCTATTTATTTAAATCTACTTAAACATTGATTGACCAATTTGATCAATCTTTGAGAACTCATTGCTCTCCTCATCTGAATTAAATAAAACAACAGCAGAATCAAACAGAACAGTACGAATAAGAGAAGAACTCTCTAAAGTATACTAACTCTAGATAGCCCTTACTGGAGTCTGAATTAGAAGAGCTCGCTGGTGATTTAGGGACTTTGCTCTTGTCTCTAATAAAGAGAATTATATAGAAATTAATAGGAATTCTTACTCCTAATAAAATTAGTAAAGTAGATATTTACCTATCAATAACTTTAGAAGACTTATTCTTCTTATTTGATGACTTCGAAGATATAAGACTTGAACTTATTACAGGAGTTGAGATCAGAATGCTTGAATCTAAGACTTGACTATCAATCTTGAAAGAATCCAAGTATTCTTTAAAAGTTACCAGATTTTGAGACAATTCTAATTATATAAGAAAAATATAGAAGAAGTAAACTATTAGTAAATAAAGATAGTTTAGGAAGTTCTATCTGCACTACCTACTAGGATATAGTATTACATCTATATCAAAGCCTTCATCAACTGGGAGCATATTGTCATCAAAATTAAGGCTTGCTATAATAGCTGCTTCAATCTCTTCTTCTTCCTCTTCTTTATATTCGAAATCTATAAGAAAACTCACTACAGGACTAGGAGTTAAGTCTGGTTTATAATATCAAGCTACTTTATTTTAAAAACCTAGAGGAGTTTTGCAGATAACCTCACTATCCTCAGAAGTAGCTAGAGATACTAGAAGATTAAATTATATAGCAAAATTATAGGAAAAGAAATCAGTAATAATTAAGAATACTTCTGATTGATTACTAAAGCTCAGACTTATCTATCTACTGATGTGAGAGAGGAGTCTTGCAGATAACCTTATTATCATTATCTTGGTGATACTTGCTAAGGACAAAAGGACTTAAAGGACTCAACTCTACAAAATTATCAAGAGTAACTAAATATTATTAGTATTGCAAAGTCATAATGGAAGTATAGGAGAAAGGAGTAGTGTATGAATTAGAAGACTTTTTAGAGTTTGGAGTTATAAGATAGAAATGTCAACCTATTCTTATATCTACTAGAATTATGTGCAAATAACTATCTAAGCATAAGTACTTACCCTGAATCTTGATATAACCCTAAGGACTTATCTATGCAAATACCTCATTGCTGACCCAAGTAGATAACTTTGATTGAAGAGAATAGACAAATTTAGATAATAAGAGAGCAAGACATATAATAAAATCCAGCTATGAAGCTTATGCCCCCAGTCAAGAAATGAATTACTGGAAGCAAGTTACCAGAGAATAGAATTATATATGAATCCTATACCCTCAGAGCTAGACCTTATGATGATACTTTATGATAAGATTCAGTCTAACTGATACACCCAAATTACTTATCTCATTGACAACAATTATACTTAGTATAACCCTAGTGAATGACCTAGTGAGTGACTGATAAATCAGTTCAGCCTGTTAGCATCAAATGAGCTCACATAAAGCTAGAAAGCTAGAACATCTAACTAAGGATCTAATCTATACCCAAATGACCTAAGAGTTAGAATAGAGAAAAATAGACTTGATGAATCTGAAAACAAGGTCAGAATAAACAAAATGAATTATATATCTGAATCATAAGAAATGCACTGCAACTGCTATATATGGTAAAATCTAGAGTTTATTTATCAAAAGAGGTTCTTAAGAATTCTAGCAAGATCTTTGTAATAGAAAATAAAAGAAAGTCAGAATGACCAAAATGAGAAAGATAACATCAGAAAAATGGTTAATTAATCTATAAACTATTTTACTAAGAGCTGCAAACTATTTTACTAAGAGCTATGAATAAAATATCTACAAATATAGATACTAGTTATAGACTATAAACTATTATTAGCAAACAGCTGTGAACAGCCATAAACTACCCTAGAACTCTACTAGAATAATATCGTAAACTACAAACTAGCTAAAACAGCCTATGAATAGCCTGTAAACAGTCTATAAGTACAGATGCTAGTTATAGACTATGAACTGAAAATAGTTTTCTAATGAAGCAAGTCATAACAAATCTATGAATGATCCCCTATCCAAACAGATATACCCATGAACCTGAATATATATACCTGGATAGATCAGCATAGAGAGCAATGACAACATATAAAAAAAAGAAAAAGAGAAAGAAAATGTGAGCTCAGATCTTTAGTTATATATTTTTTAATATTTTAATGCCCTTAGAGTCTATTTTATTCAGTTATTTATTCATTGAACAATTAATTTATTTATTTTATTTTTGATTGATTTTACTCTTTTTTTTATATTGAACAATAATATATTTTTTATCTAATATATATTTATTTATCACCTCAGTAACTTATCCTCTTATTCAGATTAGATATTATTTTATCATTTTTATTATTATTATTATTTTTTGGTGATCTTTGATGAACACTTATTTCATTTATTTGCATTTGGATATTATTCAATATATTATATTATTATACCTCTTATTTTATTATATCCTATATTTCTCAAGAGTTATTTGTTTATAGAAACATGATGAGCCACTTCTTTATTTAGTAATATCCTTATTAAGAATAGTATTTTCTTATTTTTATATTTTTGATTGACTTCAATAGATTTAACTGATAGGTTTAACTGAAGACTAGTAATAATGTTATACTTATTATAGCATAGATTATACACCCTACTTGCAATCAGAGCTTATTTTATTAGCTTCTCTTGTATAGCTAATTCATACTATTACTATTAAGAAATGCTCTATATCTGACCTAGAGAGAGTTTCAAAAATAAGACCTTTCTAGTTGAGCCTCTAGATATGATAATTGACAAGCAACTTGCCTAATTTTCAAGAACATTCTGTGATCTTACTCCTGGTAATGACTCCTGATATTTCATCTATTATTGATTATCTCTCAGATTATCTCTAAGTCATCTTTTATCAGGTTGTCCAGCAATTTACAATGATCAAATAGTATTTTATAACTCAATTTTATATAAATACCCTTCTATTTTCTATTTAAATAAATCAGTTTACACAGAGTTTTAGAATATCTTAATATCAGTTATAGTAAAGCTTAAAGAGTACAGTACATTTAGCTATAGTAAGAATATACAAAGAGAGATATCATATCCATAATTCTGAGCATTCTTACTTAGTATATTCAAACATAGAATGACTGATTATTAGTATATTTGTCATAATATTATCTTAGTACTTATAAAGTATACTTATTTATTATCTAAGATAGAGTAGTATAAGAGTAAATTAATTATATACTAGATAAGAATATACTCTTTAGAAAGAATTCAAATAGTATACTTATATAGTCTAGTTTTTAATAAAATTAAGCAGTTAAATAAAGGTAAGAAATAATTAAAAGTTACTTATAATAATATAAGTAGATAAAATAAAAACAATACTATCTTTTAGTTTTACTTATATTTAGTAATAAGTAGTTATTATAAAAGTATTAAGTAAAATTTTATAGTTCTCAGCTATACTAAATTTAAATTGTGATAGACTAAAATATATTAATGGCAAAATACTCGAAATTGAGCAAGTGCAGAAAATATATTTCAGAGGTCTTAGCAGTTTATACAGTAGTGACTTAAGAAGAGTAATGTATCTATATAAATGTTAACTAGCAAAATTTAGGTTCGATCAATTAAATAAAGTATATTTGTTAGAACTCTTAAAACTATCTCAATTGCTTACTCCTTGAGTAAGGCTTTTAGTATCCCTTGGGTTGTCTGTTGTAAGCTTCCTTAGCTTATTATAGTCCAAATTTTATTAATAATTGCAAGTGGGGTATATAAGAAATTATAAGGTGCTATATGGGCAGCTACCCAGGTTACTACTTGAATTTCTGATTAGCTTGGCTAAATATAAGATATAAGTTAATTGGCTAAGATATAATAAAATGATATATCAGGTTATAATGTAATTGAGTAATAAAATAATATATCAGATTAAAATACTATTTTAGATTATAATGTGATTACAGATCTCAATAATACTTAAAGTCTCAATAATACTTCGAGTCTCAGTATTATTATGGGTCATATAACTGTAATTGAAATATATGTCATTACAAAATGTTCCATTACATCTCCTTTCTTTCTACAAGTTAGATTTTAAGGTATAATTCTAACTTAGAGAAATCTCTTTGTAACTGTTTTATCTCTTTCTCTAGCTCCTTCATGTCATTCTGTGTAAGTTGATATAGTTGGAATGTGCTGTACTGAAAGTGGTTCAGAGTGCTAGGCTTGTGCTTGAATAGTTAGTAAATCCATTTAGCTATTTTTACCACATAGGCAGGGAGTGCTCCTTTGAGTGCTCATTAACAGATTTCCCTATCCTTCTACGTAGTTCCAGATATGTTCAACTTCTTCCTCCCAAAGTTATGCGATTTGGTAGTATTCTCTCCATTTATTGATTCATATCAAGTACTATCTTCTTTGAATATTGTATATAATTGATCAGGTCTTTTGTAAGGTTGATCCTTCTATCTTCTCAAGGTCTTCCAGGGGTTCTATATATTGATATACCTCAATCAGGCTGACTCAGACTTCATAGAAGTTGTTCCAGTGAGACATAATATTTCTTGAGGCAGTTTTGGTAAATGATATAGGGTAAGATTATTTCTGTCGTTTTTTGTAACTGATATGTAGTTCCTTTTATACTTGTGATATAGTATAGTTCTTTCCATTTTGGATCTAATTTTGCTGACCATGAAGACTCTACTATATTCCAGTATAGTAAGACCTGGTCACCGATTTTCAATTTTTCAGTTTCCTTGTATTCCTTGTCATAATTTTCTTTTGATGATCTTGTGCAATAGTGATAAATTCTCTTACCTTGTTTTGGACATTATGTAATTTTTAATTTTTTTTTGTCACATGATGCTTGATTTGCATTTCCTAGAAGATGTGGCTGAGTTCCAGAGTAGTTATCACTTGATCTACCAGCTGATAAGCTTTTCTTCTATAAGTAAGCTCAAAAGAGGTAAACTTTGTTGTTTCTTGTTTCATTGTTTATGGTGCAAATAAGGCGGAAGATAGATACAGGTCCCAATCTCCTTCTTATAATTGTACTGCTTTAGCAATCATATTCTTGATAGTTTAATTCATTTATTTGGTAAGTCTATTTCCTTAGGGGTGGTAGGCAGTAGTCTTTATCTGGCAGATCTCGAAGTGTTGCATTAATATCTGCATGAATTCATTAATGAATTTGGTTTCTTGATCGGAGGTCATTTCATAGGGTATCCTATAGTGGCAGATAATGTCTTCATAGATAAAGGGTATAATGTTAAGAGCATCTGCAAGGGGCAAGACTCTTGCTTCGAGGTACTTGATCAGGTAATCCACTACTACTATGATGTATCAATTTCCTCTAAGTATTCTTAGTAGTAGTCCAACAATATCTATTCTAATATATTCAAAGGGTCCTCTAGGTACAATCAGTTGTAAGGTCTCGATTTCCTTTTCTTGGCACCTCTTCTAGCAAGTATTATATCTCTTGATATATTCTCTAATATCTTCAAATATGTTTTTCTAATAATATTTTTCTGATAATCATTGATATGTGTTGTCTATGCCCATATGTCTTGTAAGCTGATGATCATAGGAGGCCTGAAGTACTATCTGCTTTTTATATTCAGGAATTACAAGTTATATCTATCCTCTATGTCATTGGTAAAGTATATTATTCTTGATAAAATAGTTGAGTGCCATTGTCTATATAAGCTGTTGATCATTTTTGTTCATCATTTCAGTAAAGATTAGGTTACTGAGGTAATCTAAATATCTATTATAGAGTTTAGTATCCATTGAGTAGGTATATTTTCTTTGGTTCAAGGTGTTAATCTCAGATAAATTAGGATAGGCATGAGAGGGTATCCACATTTTGATGATTCTGTTCTTTTCTGTATTATATTGTGAAGTTATACTCTTGTAGTATAGCTAGCCATCATGCATACATTCCTGTCAAATTTGGTTTATTCCAAAGCTATTTGAGGACTAAATGGTCTGTTATCAGGGTGAACTGTTTTCCAATTAAGAAGTGGCAGAAGTGTTGTATGGCCCAAATGACTGCTACACATTCCAACTGGGTGGCTCCATAGAAAGGTTCTGCTCTATGAGTGGCTCATCCTGCATAAGCAATCATATGCTCTCTATCTTTATCATCTTGTGCCAAAATTGCTTCAAGTCTAAATGATGATGCATTTATATATAGTTTGAATACTTTTGTAAGATTTGGTCTTGCCATTACTGATACATAAGTAAGTGCTTCCTTGATTAGGCTAAAGGTAGTTTGTACTGCTGGCATCTATTTTCATGCTTTTTCTTTTCTTTGCAATATGTGCAGAGGTGCAGCAATTTTAGAGTAACTAGAGATAAATCTTTTATAGAACTGGACTAGTTCTAAGAATCCTTATAGGGTCATCTTATCTTGTGAGGTTGAGAAGGCTTTAACAATTTCAGTCTTTTTTGGGTCTAGGTAGATTTCTCCTCTATCAATTATAAATTCGAGGTATTTGATTTTCTTCTATCCAAAGTAGCATTTTGTTAGCTTAATCCTTAGTCTGTATTTTCTGAGTCATTCAAATACTTCCTTCAGGATCACTATGTATTCTACAAAGTTCTCAGCATAAATGTTAATATTGTTGATATATACAATTACTCCATATCTAATCAGGTCATAGAAGATCTTATTCATTGTGGTCTAAAAGATAGTAGGTGCATTGCAGAGTCCAAAGGATATTCTTGTGAATTCGTACTGTCCAAAGGGCATAATAAATGCTAATTTCTCCTGTATTTTGGGTGTCATTCCAATTGATTATATCCTGCCCATAGGTCTAGAGTTGAGTAAATTTATACTTTCTTCAATATGTTTTGTAAGTCCTCTGAGTGTAGGATCAGATATGCATACTTTTTAGTAACTGAGTTCAATTTGCAGTAGTTGATAACCATTCTCTGTCCATCTTTCTTTGGTACTATGCTGATAGGTGATGCCCAAGGGCTTTTCGACTATATAATCACTCTTGACTCTAATAGTTCTTGAACATGCTTTTATACAAAGTCATGATAGTTGGCTGGCAATCTGTAGGGTACTTGTTTAATTGATTTAGCATCTCCTGTGTCGATGTAGTAAGTGAAGAAGGCTTGGTCCAGTAGATTCTTGAAACTGATTGCAATGATATCCTTATACTCCTTTAGTAGGTCTTGTAACTGTTTCTTCTAATTTGGTAACAGATTTTCATTAAGGGAGTAGATGTGCTTTTTGGCATTCTTCTGGTCATCTAGTCTTTCCATTATCACATTTACTTGTCTAGTCAATCCAAATTCTTTCTTTTTATGTTATGTTTTTTCTAAGTCTTTTACTTCTTTCAAAGGTTGCTGTTCATATTTGATGATTATCATTTGAGCGATTTGGTCTCCTTGGTATACTTTGAATTGGCTGTGGTTGTAGTTAACTAGTCTAACCTCAATTTCTCCTCTGTAGTCTTTGTCTATTAATCTGAGGAAGGCTTCTATTCCAGAGTTACAGTAAAGTCTACTTTTTACCTATACTTATACACATTGTCCTGGTAGTAGGGTGATAGTGATTCCAGTTTTTATGAAAGCTAATGATTTTGGTTCTAGGGTGCAGTTTTCATCTGCATATAAGTCATATCCTGTAGCTTCTTCAGTTTTTCTCTTTGGTATAATTGTACTTTCTGTCAGTTTCTTGACTTAAGTTGTTGTTTTCTTTTCTTCAACTGTAAATACTTCTTTGAAGATGGGGATATTCAGTTCCTTCCACTGTTCGTGAGTTATGTCTTAAGATAGGTTCTGCTATAAGTCCTTCCACCACCAATAGTGCATGCTGATATGTTCATCAGGGTGAATTATTTTCTCTAACACAATGATTTCTTCTTCTGAGTCTGAATCACTTTCTTTGATTAGAGTAAGTCCATTATCTTCATTATTTTTTTGAAATAAGGCTCTAACTTCAATGGGTGTTTGGGTAGTATAAACTTCATTGCTCTATTCATCAGGTACTTCCTTATCTTTATTTTGTTCTTGTTAATGGTCATAGTGTTCTTTCCAAGTTCTATAGTAGTTGATATTATATGGTTCATCCAGATATCTGACCTAATTTTCACATTCCCAAAGATTATAGGGGTTGACTTCATTCTAATAGCATCCTTGCAGATAGATATTGTGGTTTCCCTAAAGACGTCCTTTGCCAATATATCTAATATTCATTCAAAAGCAGTCCTATACTTCTCTAGTATTATCTGCAAATAGATGAGGGTTCTTTTTATTATATGGTCCATAATCTATTGAGGGTGGAGTCCTTCGGTGGGTCTGTAACAGTCTTGGTTTCTTGATTCTTTTCTCAGTCAGCAGATGCATTTCCAAGGTGTCCTGGTAAGATATCAACTTCATGTCACTGCAAGTGTATATCATTTCAGTACAATAGATATATTGCTTACAGAATGGACATTTAGTATTCCTCATATTGTATTCAACTAACTAGTTCTTCTCCAAAGGCGTCAGATGGCGATATTCACTATGGATCACTACATTAGCTTTTTCTTCTTTTATTATGTTAAGGTATGCCAGTCTGGAGGTTATTTCTTCATCTGTATCACTTTTGTCTTCCAGTCTCTGAGTGAGTTTCAGTACTACTCCTTTCTGAATATTCAGAGGTATGCTGAACTTCCTTCCATGGTTGACAAAGATTAACCTTTATGTATTCAGATCAATTCTGGCTTTTGCTTTCTTTAATCAGCTGTTACCTAAGACAGCATTGTAGGATTATACATTGGTGATGACCATTCTGACAGATATTATTTCTGTTCCAAACTAGACTAGTACTTCTTGGAGTACTCCTAAAGGTATGCTACTTTTTCTACTTGCGATGACCAAGGTAGAGGTAGCAAGTTCATCAATATCCCATCCTAGGTGATCTAGGAAATGTTTGGCAATAATACTGACTTCTGCTCCTGTATTGATAATGACTGAGCATGCTAAACCTCCAATGTTGCATTGTATATAGGTGGATGAAGTATAGATTTGCTCCTCTTGTTCTTTGGCAGTGTTAACTTCCTCAAATTGGATGGTTAGTTTGGTTTCAGTAATTTGTATCTTTACCTTCTGCTTTATCGATAGTACAATCTAGAAGAGTTATTTAAAGGTAATGTTAGCCTTTTGACTGGCAATGTCTTGCCATGGGTCGTATTTGAATTCTCTAACCCTTCTAGGCTTTTTTTCCTTATTTTCTTCCTGATTGGTCATTTCTTCATCTCCAGTAGTTGAGGTGACCATCTTGCTAGGTTGTATTATCTGTTTGAAAGCTTTGTCCTATTGATCCTTATTTAGCTGTTATCTCTGTGTTGGCTTCTTAGGTTTCTCAATAACAACTTTAGGTTCCTGGGTTGATTTCTTTCTTGGGTAGGGAGTCTTCCTAGTAGTAGTACAGCTGACTGTTTTAATAAGGTAGGCTTTCAGGTATTCTTCACTAAATTCTTCACTAAATTCTTCATCTTCTTCTTCAATTTCTTGTACTACATTGGTATGGTCAGCCTTCTTTTCCTCCTCTCTCTCCTATCCTTTCTTCCAACTCCTAGTTCGGCAATCCTTGGTAAAGTAACCACATCTTCCACAGAGGAAACAATTCATCTCAGTCTTGTTGCACTCTTTGGCAACAAAGGTTCCTCTTGGTTGCTTATTCTAGCAAATTACTTTGGCTTCAAGATCAGCTATATGTACTGTCATTTCAGAGAACATCTTGGTAATCTTTTCCATTTTATCTTCATGTGTTGTTTTTTCTGTTTTTGCTATGACTGTCAGTTTAATAGTGTCCTCCTCAGGTGGTTCAGCTAATGCAGATACCATTTGAACTACAAGTATTCCAGTACTGAATTTCCTATATAAGTCTTATGGTAACTTGTCATATAGGGATACTGAATATCCTGCTTCAGTATCCCAAAAGGTCTGTGCTATTTTGACTTTCTTATCTATTCTGCAGGGACTAAACCTCTTGATATGGTATTAGAGATCTGCAGGTAAGCTATTCATAAACACTATTTCTCACACAACTGGGCTGGTTTCTCCACAGAGTTGTATATACTAATCAATGGTAGTAACTCAATCTTCTGGATACTGATTGATTAATATCTTCATATTGAATAGTTGTTCTTTAATCGATTCTTGCTTCTGTTTAGTGAAATATTTCTCTTCTAACCAGGCTCTTATAGTATCCCAATGAGTGGTAGCTATTACTGCAGGTGTAGCTCCATTTCCAGCTGCTGTAGTGGCTATAAGGAGTAATCCTCCTAGTTTGGTAGCTGATACATCTATTAGAGTCATATGGTATATTTCTCTTGCAGGTCCTCTAAGTTGGGTGGCCAGGATAGTAATCCATCGAGTGCTGGCTGTTCTTTTAGCTACGAAGTAGCTCTCTAAATCATCTAGGAATTCTTGAACATACTCTTTAGTATATTTATAAAAGGTAGGTAGTCTATCTGCTATGGTTTCTTCATCCTCTTGAGATCTTCTTCTAGGTAGTTGTAGTAATACAAGTGGTGGTGGTGGTAGTGCTATTCTTGCTTTTGTCTTTCACTATGGGTTTCAGCAAGTTTAGTTATGCAATATAGGTAACAAATCGGTCAAGGTATTAAGTGATTTTCTACCAGTTGGCACCAATTGTAATGGACTAAAATATATTAATGGTAAAATACTTAGAATTGAGCAAGTGCAGAAAATATATTTCAGAGGTCTTAGTGATTTATGCAATAGTGACTTAAGAAGGGTAATGTGTTTATGTAAGTGTTAACCAGCAAGATTTAGGTTTGATTGATTAAATAAAGTGTATTTGTTAAAACTCTCAAAACTATCTCAATTGCTTACTCCTTGAGTAAGGCTTTCAGTATCCCTCAGGTTATCTATTGTAAGCTTCCTTAGCTTGTTGCAGTCCGAATTTTATTGATAATTACAAGCAGAGTATTTATAAGAAATTACAAGGTGCTATATGGACAGCTACTCAGGTTACTATTTGAATTTCTGATTGGCTCAGCTAAATATAAGATATAAGTTGATTGGCTAAGATATAATAAAATAATATATCAGGTTATAATGTAATTGGATGATGAAATAATATATCAGATCAAAATACTATTTTAGATTATAATGTGATTATAGATCTCAATAACACTTAAGGTCTCAATAACACTTCAAGTCTCAATGTTATTATAGGTCATATAACTGTGATCTCATATGATCGAAATATATGTTGTCACAAAATATTCCATCACAAAATATAATAGTAGCTTCAGATTGATTAAAAAGTTTAGTATAAGACTATAATAGATTATATTAATTATATTATTAATATAGTAAAAAGGTCTAACATTACTAGATTAAATAAAGCTTAACATTATAATAGTTTTTATTATTACAACATTATAAGTAGTTTAGAATTTCTAGATTTAAAGTCTTAATACTTTTTAAAGTATATAAGAGAGAAGTAAGATCTTTAACTCCTAAAGAAATCTTAAGTATATATTACTATTGAATTGAAGTTTAATAAATAGAGAATTAAGAAATATTTATATATATATTGTAGTAGACTAAAATATTCTAATAGCAAAATATTCACTATAGCATATCTTAGAGTCTTAGCAGGTTATGCAGTAGTAGCTTTGAAGGGTAGGGTGACTAGTAGGAAAGTGTATTAAATAGTAAATGTAATGTAATAAGCTTTGTCGTAAATAAACTTCTCTCTAACCATTGCTTAGTCCCAGACTAAGGCTTCTTCTGCAAAGTCTATTTAGACTTTGCAGAATTATCCCTTGAGTTGTCTATAAGAAGCTTTCTTAGCTTGTTGCAGTCTGAATTTTATTAACAATTATGAGAGAGATATTTATATAGATTGCTAAGTAATAAAATAATAAAATACTGGTAGAATAAAGTACTAAAAATAGAAAAATGAACAAATGTTCAAGATGCGAACATTTGTTAGTGATACGAACATTTGTTAGTGATATGAATATTTGTTAGCCATCAGAACAATTGTTGGTGATCAGAACAATTATTGGTGGAATTATACAATTCATGATTTGGAAATTGATAATATAAATGTAGAAATATACTACTCTTGTTGAAATTATTAGCTTATTATATCTCTCCCATCAATGATCGATCGTTACATCACTCAATCGTAGCTTAGACGATCTTTGTTTTGTATCAACCAATCATAATTTAGTATTAATAAATACATGCATATTGGCTTCATAAGCCAGTGTGCTCTTTTACTCCAAAACACACATTCGAAGATCAAATTTCAACAGGTTATGAGCCCCGAGCTGCTCAAATTGCAGCTCGACAACCTGAGATCTATATAATCATAGCATCTATGCAATTATAACTGCGATTACTGTAAGTGTTTATTTAACATTATAAACAACGCATCAAACAACGTAATAAACAACATGACAAATGACATCATGATAAAGCAATGTGATAAACAATATGTAACGACATAGTATTTTTCAATGATGCAACATAACGAAATGGACAATCTATACACATCATTGTCATCAGTAACAAGATTGACAAGATTGCAGTCTAAATCAAAAATAGACAACAGATATCAAACTCTTGATAACAACGAAGGATTGGATAGCAACCATCAGAGTAATATTACATTTAGCCTCGATCAACAGGAACAGATGGCTATAACAATCAGAAATCAGGAAAATAAATTAGATATGCTGACAACTCTAATGGGCGAATTGATGGCAAAAATCGACAAAACAAATGCATCATCTAGCACACCAACCAATCAGAATGTAGCTACAGAAGGCAACACGCCACAATCACCATCACCATCACCAATAACATCAATAAAGCTTAATGATCTGGTGAAGGAGTACCTGAGATTGATCAACAAATTTGATGGGTCAGGTAGCATACCTAGATTGTTTGATTACTTTGATGCCATAGAGCAATTTATCACCAGTGCCAATCTATCAATATAAAAGGAGGAAGTCAATGCAGCGATCAGTAAAATTACAGGCAATGCTAGAATGTGGTTATGGAGGCACGTGAACACATCGGGAGAATTTGATTCATGGAATGAGCTTAAAAAGGCTATGACGCAAAAATACACACCAATGGAACAATTGTTACGAATGCGCGATAAGCTTGTGATGATAAAACAAAAGGGATCGATCGAAGATTATAATGATGCGTTCAACCGAATTATGGCGCAAATTGAAGATATGACCGACACAGAAGCTATACCACAATATCTCTGGGGTCTAAGCTCCAGGTACTGGGAATTAATACTTGCGCAGGAGAATATGCTGATAATGCTAGAGGCTTTATAACTCACATACATCAGGTTCAACTTGGATAACAAGCAGAGGTGCAATGAAGCCCACATAACAGACCGAGGTAGCTACCAAGGCGGCTACCAAGGCGGCGACCGAGGTGGCGACCGAGGTGGCTACCGAGGCAGCAGTCGTGACAACCGAGGTGGAAATGCCAGACAAAGCCGAGGCTATAACAACGATAATGGAAACAATCAAGGAGGTCATAATGACAGAGGCAACTGAGGCGGCGATCATGGAGCCAATCAAGGTGGGAATTTTCGGGGATACCCTTGGAAATGTTACGTCTGTGAGGGAGAATATAGAATATTTCAATGCAACAAATTCAACGATTGGGTAAAAACAGAAAAAGAAAAAGAAAAGACTAAACTGAGAGCCAAAGCAAATCTGGCAATTGGCGTTATCATCGATTCAGGCGCCATGCAACATATGTTCAACCAATTGGAGATTTTCGAGATGGTGGCTGAGCACGACGGCTTGGTCATGTGTGCAGGGAATGAGAAATTATACGCGATGCACGTTGGGACAATTGAGCTCGATGATGAGCTGAAATTATGAGATGTCTTATATGTACCGGAGATCACCAGAAATTTAATATCTGTGTGGGCATTGACACGTGATGGAAATGACATAACCTTCAAGAGCGACGGATCAGTAATTAAAATCAGCACAGATTACGAAGAAGTCAAAATTGGACAAGCCGATGGCAACCTATTTCATTTATCAACATCACCAGAGCTAGAGCTAGAAGTAAACATCACCGATTCCAAGATTGATGACTACATACTATGGCATCACTGGCTAGGCTATTCGGGCCGAAATACTCTGCAATCAATCAACAAATTTATCACAGGGCTCGGAGATGTGCAGCTGTTGACTGGACAAATCGAAATATATACTGGGTGTAAACACACGAAGTCACACCGCAAGCCTTTTAGACATGTGAAAAATCGATCGATAGAGCCTATCAGAAGGGTGCATACAGATCTGTGTGGGCCGATGCCCACGCCATCAGTCAATGGAGTAAAATATATATTAACATTTATCGATGACACCACTCACTATGTCACAACATATTTTATTGATAACAAAAGTAATACATTTGATCGATTCCAGACATTCAAGGCATTTGCCGAGATGCAATTGGGCCGAAAACTCAAGATTCTCTGATCAGATGGAGGAGGAGAGTATGTAAACACTGAGATGCGCGAATTTTTAATCAAAAACGGAATTCATCACGAAATGATGATGCCGGACACGCCGCAACAAAACGGTGTAGCCAAATGATATAACCGGACATTGATGGAGTCAATCTGGGCAGTTAAAATTACTGCCAGTATACCTGACGAACTTAGGGCGGAACTTGCTGCAAGTGCTACATATTTACATAACCGATTGCCAATGTGAGCCAATAAGGAGAGTACTTCACCATTTGAATTATAGCATGGTTACAAGCCTGATATTAGTAACTTGCGCATTATATGGGCTGACGCATATATGCATATTCACAAGGGAAAAAGGTTGAAACTGGCGCCCCGATTCAAAAAGCTTAAAATGATTGGCTATCATGATGAAAAGAAGGCGTACAGACTCTGGAATCCAACCAATAGGAGGATAGAGATTAGCTGCGATGTCACATTTGATGAATCTATTATATTAAAATCCCCAACAATCGTCAATCTAGAAGATTAAGAATATGTTATTGAAGCGAACACAAGATTGATGAAAAAAGGCAATATCTGGTTAAATGGCTAGGCTATGATGATGATGACAATACCTGGGAGCTAATCAAACAATTGATCGATACTGAAGCTCTACAAATTTAGCAAGATCGCATATCAGAAGCTAATTTAATTGAATTGACCGATGACCCAATGACCTACAAGAAGGCAATTTCTCTGCCTGACGCAAAGCTTTGGGAGGAAGCGATCAATCAAGAGCTTAAATTACTTAAGAATAATGATACGTAGACGATTGTACCTGAGGTGCCTGCGGAACGCAAGCCGATTGAATGCAGATAGGTATTTAAAAAGAAGCTCAACACTGATGGATTGGTTGCTAGATACAAAGCGAGATTAGTGGCCAAGAGATATTCACAACAGCAAGGAATTGATTACGATGAAACATTTACTCCTGTGGTGAAATTCATGTCGATCAGAGCACTTTTATCAATCGGAGCAGTCCTAAACTTAGAAATTCACTAAATGGACGTAAAAACTACGTTCCTGAATGGCGATCTTGATGAAGAGATCTACATGATGGTACCTGAAGGAATCGACCAATCGGAGCTGTTACTGAGAGCTGTGTGTAAGCTCAATCGATCACTGTATGGACTAAAGCAATCACCTTGTATGTGGAATCAGAAGATCGACAACTACCTCAGCCAATCAAATTTTACAAGACTATAATCGGATCACAGCATTTATCTAAGGAGAAGACAAGACGATCAATATCAATTGCTGATAATTATTACCATATATGTCGACAATCTACTAATTCTAGTTGATTCGATGGAAACAATGAATAAATTCAAGATGGAACTTAGCACTGCATTCGATATGATGGACTGTGGCAAAATTAAATATTTTTTGGGTATTCAAGTCATGTGTGATCGAAAAACACATGATCACAATTGATCAAAGTCACTTTGCTAATCAAATCATTACAAGGTTTAACATGACAGATGCCAAGCTAATCAGTACACCCCTTGATCCATCCATTCAACTCAAAGCTGAAGAGGGAAAATCCGCAGACCAAAGTCTATTCAGACAAATGATCAGTAGCATAATGTATCTGATGATCGGGACGAGACCTGATCTAGCTGCTGCTGTCAGCATCATCAGTCAATTTTCGGCTAATCCAATGCAAGAACATCACTATGCCCTCAAACGATTATTAAGATACATTAAAGGAACAGCCAATTATAAGCTGTGCCTTGGATACAATCAGAATCTAAGACTGATCAGTTTCAGCGATGCCAACTGGGGAGGAGACATTAACACATGACGATCAACCACAGGTTATATTTTCAACCTATCAGGAGGAGCCATCAGCTGGTCAAGTAAACACCAACCAACCGTTACTCTATCAACAACTGAGGCAAAATATATAGCATTAGCACATGCGACGAAAGAAGCCATTTGGCTATGCACCCTATTGGATGAGCTAGGATATTTGCCAAATTGTGCAACAACCTTATTTGAAGACAACCAATCAGCAATTGCCCTCGCCAAAAATCCAATTAATCACGCTCGATCAAAGCATATCGACATTCAGCATCACTTTATTCGAGAGAAAGTTGAATCAAAGGTGATAGATATCGTTTACATGGCGACAGATGAAATGATTGCTGATGCATTAACCAAGCCACTTGCATGACCAAGACTTGAAACATTGATCGCAAAAATGGGCTTATGTAACTAACTTTTTTTTCAAAAACTTTTTATGTTCTTTATCATGTCATTCTTATTACTCAAGTAGTATTTTATATATAATTATTTGCAGTAAATGTACTTCATAGATGCCATTCGTGATGTACAGTTGAACACTCTATTTTTATTTTTTTATTTTTTTATTTATTTATTTTTATCAAGATATATCAAGCAGGGAAAGTGTTGAAATTATTAGCTTATTATATCTCTCCTATCAACGATCGATCATTATGTCACTCAATCATGGCTTAGATGATCTTTGTTTTGTATCAACTAATCATAATTTAGCATTAATAAATACATGCATATTGGCTTCATAAGCCAGTGTGCTCTTTTACTCCAAAACACATATTTGAAGATCAAATTTCAACAACTCTAACTAAGAAATATACTAAGTAAAGTAGTACTGTGGCACAAATATATTTTTGAGCAATTTAACATAATAAAAATATTTCCATCATATCTTCTCCCTATGTGAGAAATTGTGTCTGTACATATTTTCTTACATATCCAAAATTCCATCTAGTTCTTAATCTTGATGGTCTGAATAAGATAAATTTCATACAGTTCTAAATTATCTATTTCTCGAATTTCAGCTACAAGTATTTTTAGTTCATAACTTTTCAGAGTATAGATTTCTCTAGCAGAGATATTGACTCTTCATATAGCATCAGGATCTTGTTAGAAAAGTTTGTAAACTCTATTTGCTGTCCAGAAATCATAAAGTAATAATCCTGTGGCTGCTGCAGATTGTCATAGTTCTTGGCATTGCTGTCTGGTAACATTGTCTAATAGTCTACTAAGTTCAAAATATCCTTTGAGTTCTTCTTGTCAATGTCAGATTGTAGCTCATTGGAAGTTAGTACTGATTGCTTTTACCCTTGCAAAGGCATCTCCTTGTATAGGTACAGAGTGGACTTCTAGATCATCAATGGTGTAGAAGGCATCTAAGACTCGGTCAAGTACAGAATGATTATCATCATCTATTCTTGGTGATGGTGGCAGTATGAGTTGGGGAATCATTTCTGAGACATAGGCTATTTATACAAGAGAAGCTAATAATATAAAATCCAGTGTACAAGTCTCCGAAATTGTGTGTGTACAATTATAGCGTAGTCATCAAGTCTTCAGTTAAATCTATCAGTCATCTGAAATATAAGAAAATACTAAATAAATGAAATAAGTATCTATCAAAGATTGCCAAATAAAATAATAATATCTGATTTGAATAAAAGAAAATAAGTTACTGATATGATAAATAAAATATGTCAAAGGAAAAAGAAAAGAAATATATTAGGGAAAATGGAAATTGATTGAGTGCATTGCAATAATAATAAAAAGGGGGTAAAATCGATCAGTGCATCATTGTTCAATATAATAATGAATAGAATAGGAATTGATCGAAATAAATAATAATTGTTTGATGAATAAAATAACTAATATAACTGTGATGACTAAATAAAATAGACTCTGAGATGTCAAAATATTAAAAAAAGGATATAACTGAAGACTGTGCTCACTGTCCTTTTTCAAAATCTCCTAAATCTTCTACATGTCATTCTCCATATTGATTTGTCTGTCTGTACATCTGTCTGTCCAAGATATGCAGGTCATTCTAGATTCTTAATGCTCATGGCTTGCTTGTCTCATTTTAGTTATTCTGACTTTCTTTTATTTTCTTCCCTTTTTCACAAAGATCTTGCTAGAATCTTTAAGGATCTCTCCATGTAGTGCATATATGAGTTATACTACTAATTTCGGTAAGTAAACTCAAGATCTTACTATAAGCAGTAGTTGTAGTATATTCCTTAAGATTCAGGTTCATTTTTTTTATACCTGGGTAGGTCAGGTGATTCGGTGATATGATTCTAATATTTGTTTATCTGCGAAGCTTATTTTTGAGCGCGAGCTGATTTGTCATCTATTTTTCTTCTAACTCTTAGGTTATTCATGCAGATTGGGTCCTCGGTCAGATGTCCTGGCTTTCTGTGTGAGCTTATTTGACACTGACAATCTGAACTGATTCATCGGTCATTCACTAGGGTTATTAGTAGAACAAGGTGAGTGATTCAGCCGGGTGTAAGTATATACTAGGCTGTCAACGAGGTGAGTTATTTAAGTAGGTGTGTGTGTATATATGTCTAAATGCTGTATGTCAGTCAGACTGAATCTTGCCATGAAGTATCCTGGCTTCTGAGGGTATAGGATTCATATGTGATTCCATTTTTGATAACTCGTTTTCTTTTAGTAATTCATTTCTTAGCTGAAGGTCTCATTATATATCTTGCTTTTATTATCTGGATTCATCTACTTTTCTTTAACAAGGGTTGTCTTGCTTGAGTCAGCAATGAGATATCTCTTTCTAAGTAAGTCCTTAGGGTCTTGTCGAGATTTGAGAGTACTCATGCTTGGGTTGCTTAGGTGGTCATTCAGCAAGTATAAGAATAGGGTTATCTACTGCTTCTGTCTTGCAACTCTAAAAAGTCTTCTAATTCACACACTACTCCTTTCTCTATACTTTTACTATAACTTCGCAGTACCAATGATCAGTTACTCTTGATGATTTCATAAAGTTAAGTTCTCTCAGTATCCTTCGCAATGGCAAGATTGTTCATAAAACTCCTCCCTTGAGTTCTTCTGTCCTTGGCAAGCATCACTGGAATGACAAGAAGATTGTCTGTGAAACTCCTTTGGGTTTTTGAAACACAGATTCTGAGGACAAGCATTCTCCTAAGTATTAATGGGTTGGTGAGTATCTGATTAATTAGAAGTCTGCTTAATCACCAATGATTTCTTTTCTTATGACTTTGCTATATATTTTAATCTTCTAGCACCTCTGGCTACTTCTTCAAGCTGGGAGAGCAGTGATGATTCTTGGTATTATAAATCAGGATTGACTCCCAGTCCTGTAGCAAGTCCTTTTTCTGAAGAGGTCAATATAGCTATTGTAGTAAGCCTTAATTTCAACAATGATGTGCTCCTAGTTGATGAAGGTTTTGATATAGATGCAATGCTATATCCTGGTAGGTACTGCAGTAGGCAAGAATCTTCTTAAAGTATTTTCATTTACTGATGGTTTTCTTCTACTATGTTTTCCTTATATAATTAGAACTGTCTCAAAATCTGGTAACTTCTGAAGGATATTCAGATTCTTTTAGGGTTGATGGTCAAGTCTTGGATTTGAGTATCTTAGTCTCAACTCTTGGATTGTCGAGTCCTTTAGGGTTATCAGATAAGGAGAATGAACCTTCTAAAGTTGTTGACAGGTAAGTATCTTCTTCAATAATTTTGTTAGGATTAAGAATTCCTATTAATTTCTATATAATTCTCTTCAACAGGGATAAGAGTGAAGTTCCTAGGTCTCCAGCAGATTCTTCTAATAGATATTGAACTCCAGTGAGAGCTATCTGCTGGCATGCTCCAGAGAGTCCATCTCTTGTTCATGCTGTTCTGTTTGATTCTGCTATTATTCTATTTGATTTTAATGAGAAAAGCAATGAGTTCCCAGAGGTTGATCAAGTTGGTCACTTATCCAAGTAAGTAATATAATTTTTACTGTATTTTTTGAGAGAGAGATTTCCTAATAAATTCCTATAGGATTCTCATAATTAATAAATGTTCAATAATTGTTTTTCTTCTGTCTAGGAGTCAACCTAAGTAGATGGCTATCACTTGCTTTATTTTCCTTTAAGGGTTTCTGTGAGATAGGTCATCTGTCTGTCTAGCAATTGTTTGAGTGTTCAATGTCTTTTCCAATGTCTATTTACTCTATTTAGGCTTATCATGTTCGGGACCTAATCTAGTTAGTGATTTGAGGATGTATGTTCTATTAAACTATATGTCAAATATAAGGGGGTTTCTTCTAAACTGCCTGTAAGGAAGTGTCTAAGAATATTAATCCACATTGGACTTAGGAATCTCCGAGTACATCGCAAGGTTTCTAAGGTATCGAAAGTACTTTGTTTCTTTGTAAGAATATTAATTATGATTTCCAAACTTATAGTCTTTCTAGTGCTCTTGATGTGTGTAGAAGGGGGGGTGAGATCTTTAGCTCTCAAAGGGATCTTGAGTGTGTACTGCTATTGAACTGAAGTTTATTGAATAAAGAATTGAGGGATATTTATACAAAAAGATCAAAGCTAAATATATGATAAATAAATGATATAATATAACTGATAAATAAGATAATAGTCAAATAATATGCTAGTGATCTGATGATCAAGGACTGAGATGACCGAGTATCAATAATAATACTTAATAATCAAAATAAAAGTATAGGAAAACTGCTAAATTAATTCTGAGTGATGGGAACAGTGGGATCAGTGGGAATGATTGCTGTATTGTCAGGGATTATGTGAGAATCAGAAGAGCTTGAGAAATTGGATAGAACGATCACTGATCACTTCTTGGCAGATTTTGTCAGCAACAATGCTTGGATGGAGGGGGAGAGATCATCATCTGATTCTGTGGGAATTCGAGAGAGTCAGCAGTGTGGATTTCTTCTGTGTCTAATCTGGATTTCTTTAAGAAAAGGGCAGATACCATGGTGCAATTGCTGCACTCTTACACCAAATATCTCTTGATGCTGATAAATATCTCTCTCCTGCAATTGTAGGTCCAATCATCATTTGATCATTTTATTCTTTCTCTAGGGCAGGCATTGGTAGTCTTTATGGTTATTTCCTATAGTACATACCAGGGGGCACTGGCTTCAAGGTAGTTATAATTTTCATTTCTTCTGTCAAGTGCTGATTCAGTAATAAAAGTCTATTCAACTAACATTTCATAAATATCTTTTCTCAAGGTTACTTGTCTTTCAAAGTTTGCCTGCTTTTAAATTTATTTACTTCTTCATTGCTATAGAGTCTTTCACCAAGGGTTTTGGCAAGCTCTTGTCAAGCAATATAGATAATGAAAATCTGGTTGGATGGATGGTTCTCCGATAATTTTCTGCCAGTTAGTACCAATTATAGTGGACTAAAATATTCTAACAGCAAAATATTTACTGTAGCATATCTTAGGGTCTTAGCAGGTTATATAGTAGTAGCTTTGAAGGGTAGAGTGACTAGCAGGAAAGTGTATTAAATAGTGAATGTAATATAATAAGCTTTGTTATAAATAAACTTCTCTCTAACCATTACTTAGTCCAAGACTAAGGCTTCTTCTACAAAGTCTATTTAGACTTTGCAGAATTATCCTTCAGGTTATCTGTAAGAAGCTTTCTTAGCTTGTTGCAGTCTAAATTTTATTGATAATTGTGAGAGAAGTATTTATACAGATTGCTAAGTAATAAAATAATAAAATACTAGTGGAATAAAGTACTAAAAATAGGAAAATGAACAAATGTTCAAGATGTGAACATTTGTTGGTGATATGAACATTTGTTGACAATGTGAACATTTGTTGATAATTAGAACAATTGTTGGCAATCAAAGCAATTGTTAGTGGAATTATACAATTTGTGATTTGGAAATTAATAATATAAATATAGAAATATATTACTCTAATTAAGAAATATACTAAGTAAAGTAGTACTGCAGCACAAATACATTTTTGAGCAATTTAACATAATAAAAATATTTCTGTTATAATATATAAAAAAGACTATTATAGCATTAGTCTAATAATATATATTAACTAATATAAGTTAAATAATTCTTTAGTATTGTGATGATTGATATACAACTTACCTAATTTTTGAGAATATTCTGTAATCTTCTGGTAATGATTCCTGATCCCATCTATTATTGATTATCTCTTAGATCATCTCTGAGTTATCTTTTGTCAGATTGTCCAGCAATTCACAATAATTAAATAGTATTTTTGTAGTAAAGCTATCTTTTCTTAGTCCTACAATTTTGTATAAATATTCTCTCTATTTCTCTTTAATAAATCAGTTTGTATAAAGTCTTGAAATATCTTAATATTAGTCATAGTAAAGCCTAAAGAGCACAGCATGTAGCTATAGTAAGGATATGTAAAGGGAGATATTGCATCTGACACTCTGAGTATTCTTACTTAGTATATATAAATAAATAACCAGTTATTAATATATTTATTACAGTATTAAGTATTTCATTAAGACTAAGTAATTCTTATATAGAAAATATTTCTATATTTAGATTTCTTATATAGAAAATATTTCTATATTCAGGTTTTCTTATATAGAAAATATTTCTAAATTGGTATCTAATCTAAAATTTCTTTAAGAGAAAATTTCTCAAAGAGTAAATACTGCAGTGCAATTACTATAGTCTTAAATTTTTTATTTCTATTTATTTTATTATAAATAATATTTATTATTATATATTCTTACTTAAATTTGTAAGGTTTTAATTAGTTATTAAAATAATTTTAATATAATTTAGTTAGTTATTAGAAATAATCTAATATAATTTAATTAGTATGATAAATGTACTAATAATCAGTTATTCTACATATGTTGGTTGAGAATGATTAGAGTAATGAAAATGCTATCTCCATTTTGAGATATTTTGCTATTTCCATTTTGAGATATTTCAAAAACTCTAACCAGACTGATTTATTTAGATAGAAATAGAGAGGGTATTTATATAAAATTGAAGGAAATACAAATAGCTTTACTATAAAAAATATTATCTGATTATTACAAATTGCTGGATAATCTGAATTATAAAAAAAAACAGCTTAGAGAGATGATCTGATATCTAAGAGATAATCAGTGATAGATAGTGTGACGGCCGACCTCCAACTTGACTAATTTTCGCAAATTGGTACTACGCTTGATTTAGAAAGTTATTATAACACTTTGTCCTCTTCCTATTTTATTGGCATGATGCCTATTTTATTGGCATGACGCCTATTTTATTAGCATGACACCTATTTTATTGGCATGATACCTATTTTATTGGCAAAAGAGTCACTTTATATTCTTCGCAATGATTGGATTGTATTTCATAGCGAAGTCTCTATTAGTTGTTCTTTAGTCTTTCAAATTTGTATAAATACCCCCTCTATTTCCATCTAAATAAATCAGTTTGCATAGAGTCTTGGAATATCTCAATATCAGTCATAGTAAAGCCTGAAGAGTACAGCACGAAGCTGTAGTAAGGATACGCAAAGGGAGATATCGCGTCCATAATTCTGAGCATTCTCACTTGGTACATACAAACGAACAAATGACTGGTTATTGGTACATTTGTCACATCTTGATGCCGACTGGCAGGAGAGTTATCGAAAGACTGACTCTCACATCCTCATTCAAGCAGGACTGAACTACCCCTTCAAGTAACAACAGTACACCCATAGCGGAAGACAGCATTATTCAAAATGGATCACTGAAGGACACCTCCGCTTTTTATATGAAGAAGATCACTGAATAGTTCCGGCTTCAAGGAAAAAGAATTTATTACACCTGACCCTTCAGACGGTGATTATAGCGAGACAAGAGAATTCATCGCATCCCTCACAGTACACGACGGGTTATCATCAGACGACGAATCAGCTATCGATTTTGGTGACGATCTACAAGCATTATTTTACGAATCATCCAATGACGAAACAGACGACGAACTAGAAAATAATACATACGAAATGATAGAAAGACCACCGACCTTCACTGGTTATGTACCAGCTGAATCAGTAATCAAGTTCATTGAAGATTTGCAGATTTATAACATGATCTGACAGTTCAACAACATTGCAAAAGTAAACGTCCTAGAAGCAGTTTTACGAGGGCCCACCAAAATCGCATATGATGCTGCAATACTCACTATGGCAGTAAATGGAGGATTTAATAGAGGAGCAGGAGGGGCAAATGCAGAAGCCGATGCCTTAACAACCTTTACCAATGCCATTGCATAGTTAAGAGAAACCTACCATACCGCCGACATACAGCAAAGCATAAAGGATCAACTAGCATTAATGTACCAAGGAATAAATGAAAGCCCTCTTGCCTTCCACACAAAGATATGACATACAGTGGACCTTGCGGGATATCTGGCAGCCAACCAAGACCTCATCATAGAGCAGTCCTTTATGAATGGACTTCACTAGGAAATCGCCCTCCAAGTACGCTCTAGCCTGGTCGGGCTAAATCATGCACAAAAAGTGGATTATGTGCAGAGATATTGGGCTGCACGAAATCCGGGTCAAGATATAATGCAGCAGATTTTACCAAACAACCTTCAAGAAACCCATACCGTACCAGCAGTTGTACCCACCATTACACCAGCAACAGTCAACTGGGGAGCAGCTTTATGAAAGGACCCAGCTATGGACGATCTCATTGAACAAATGAGCAAGATGACTGTGCATATATCAGACCTTAAAAAGCAGATCGATGTATAATGACTGGTCCAACAATTTATGGCAAACCCAACCCCTGTGACAGGATTAAATGTGTATCTAATCGGCAACTTAAGGTGCTTTAGGTGTAACCAAGACGGGCATACATCAAGAGACTGCACTCAACCCGACACACGAGTATGCAAGAGATGTGGAGAAAAAGGGCACTACGCTTCAAGATACATGACGGAAACAAGCAGAATCACCCAATCAAGAACCCAAGAACAAACCCAGATAAACATCGTCACCTTTGAAGAAGAAGATTTCGATAGTGAAGACGAGTATAGCTAGGTGGAAGCATTCCCGGCTACACAAGAAAAACGAAAACCTAGATGTCCCAAAAAGGCAGGATCTCTCTATACGATGAAAACTCCACGAGTAGCATAATAAGTACAAGAGCGTGAATTTGATGGTAATGAACAAGATGAGCTCTTCGAAGAAGAAGTAAACCGAATTATCCGAGAAGACATGCCAATGTCTGAAGCACCCGCGAGTGAAGGAAACAAGGAACGCAAACTGTGAAAATCCAAGAAATATGGCTTAGACATATGGAAAGAAATGGAGGACATGACTATCCTGGTCAAAATAGGACAACTTGCCGAATTCCCAACATTCCAACAGAAAATTCGAAAAGGGATAAGTGATGCACAACCCGGCTATGAAGTAGTAGAAATCAATGCAATGTAACAATCGGAGGACGACGAACCACAGAACTCATCGGTATATTCACAATGTCAGATTGAAGAAATTACGATGCCGTGCATTATCAATACAGACGCTGGAGGATGCATTATCAGCAAGACAATGCTCGACCGACTCGGATAGCAAATCAAAGAAGCCACAACCATGACAATTGTAGTAGCAGACAGATATGTTGCAACACCACTTGGCAAGATGCACGAATTACCGATCCGCTTTGGTAAACTTATCGTTTCAGTATCAGCAATGGTAGTCGACACCACATCCTATGACCTTGTCATCGGAAATAACTGGTTAAAGAAAGTATAGGCAGTAATCGACCTCGGTGCATGCAAAATGCAAATCACCTGGAAAGAATAATATTACAAAATACCTGTCAACTTAGAAAGAGGAGTTTGCCCACAAATGATAGAAAGTGATAACGAAGACAAGCAAAAGGAATTCTTCATGATGCAGATCGTATAGACTAATCAGAAGGCCAAACCTCTAGAGCGAAAAAGTGAACAGGCCGCTGGATTTGATCTCTCTACCATCAAGGATATCGAACTACAATCGGGAGAATCATGCATAGTCGGGACAGGAATTGCTGCAAAAATACCTCAAGGATATTACAGTCAAATCAAACCAAGGAGTTCCCTAGCAGTCACTGGAATCATGATTGACACAGGAGTCATTGACGCAGATTATACGGGCGAAATCAAGATTGTAGTTGTCAACCAATATCGATTCAACATAGCCAAACTCTATGGAGGAGACCAAGTTATACAGCTGATAATCATACCCATCTGGACAGGCAAGGCCATGGAAGTAACCAACCTCGAAGAAACAACTAGAGGAGACAAAGGGTTCGGATCTACTAGAATGAATATTGCAAAAATCATAATGGAACTTAAGCACGCACCCAAGACAGCGAATAAGAAGGCGTATACCTTCGGAGAACAGCTTGATGAAAAAGAAAAGAAGGAGTTACAAGAACTCATCAACGAGTACTCTGACATATTCGCAACAACCTTTGAGGAGATCAACCTGAAACCGCTGAAGCACTTTTATCACATCAATATCCAAGGGCACCCCCTGATCAAATGTGCACCATACCGAACACCACCGGCATATATCGAATGGCAACAAAAAGAAATTGACGATATGGTCAAAGGAGGAATGGCCACTGAAACAGACAGCCCATAGGGATTCCCGAATGTTATTACACCTAAGAAAGGACTGGAAGCCGGAACCTTTGCTCCAAGAATATGCACCGATTTTAGGAAGCTGAATGATATCACTAAAGGGGATGCCTTTCCGATACCAAGAATTGATGATATCTTTTCAAAGATACCAGTTCGCGCAAGCCTCTACACAACCCTCGACATGATCAGTAGATATTATCAAATAGAACTTGATGAAGAATCACAGGAAATCGCTTCATTCGTAACTCTGCAAGGCCACTGGAAGTATTTACGAATGCCATTCGGACTCAAGAATGCCCCAGCAAGCTTTCAGAAAATGATGACTAAAATATTTGGAGATCTCGTAGGAAAAACGTTATTAGTGTATATTGACAACATTACGATATTTACAGTAACATTTCTGGACTACATTAAGGTGTTATGTGAAGTATTCAACCGAATAAGAACCGAAGGCCTTTATTTGAAACCAAAGAAGTGTACATTCACCATGGAAAAAGTTACAATGCTCAGGCACATCATCAACAAAGAAGGAATCCAAACTGATCCAGCTAAAGTGGAAGCTGTCACCAAATTCAAATGACCTACAAACCGAATAGAGATGTGCACCTTTCTAGGACTAGCCTTGTACTACTGATGATATATACGCAATTTTGCAAGCTTAGCTGAACCCCTGTATACAACTCTCACAAAAAGCTACAATTGGGTGGAAATTGATGAAGAACAAAGCGAACTTGAATAAGAAGCGCTCAATACATTAAAGAAGGCTCTGGCAACTACACCTGTACTAGCAAAACCAAATTGGACGAAGCTTTTTAAGCTTTATACCAATGCAAGTGCAATAGGAGTGGGAGCAATCCTCTCACAAGACGATACTAAAGGCCTAGAATGAGTAATTTACTATGTAAGTAGAGGAACATACAGCACTGAGAAAAATTATGAATCGACCAAGTTGGAGTATCTCGCAGTCATATAGGCAGTCAAGTGGTTTAGATATTATCTTATCGGACAATATTTCAAAGTCATCACGGACCATTTGGTGCTTAAATGGTTGTTCAACAGACCCAATCCAAGTGGAATGTATGCACGGTGGATCATGATGCTTCAAGAATATGATTTCATGGTGAAGTTCAGAAAAGGGAAGACAAATCAAAACACTAATGCACTTAGCAGAATACCATTATTGGATGCCCAAGGCGGGGCACAGCAATGAATGCAACACTATACTATAATCTGGTGATTTGGTTAACGAGGAGGGAAATTAGGGAAGATATGGAGAATTGAACAAAGAACATTTTATTAACCACTGGCAGACAGTATGAAATTCAAGATAATTTATTATACTGAAAAAAGGAGGGACATATTATTCCAGTAATTCAGGAGAAGGATGTATCAAACATTCTATCATTAGCACATAATCATCCGTTATCTGGATACATAGGCCAGGACAATACTTTATATTGACTCAGAAATTTGGCATAGTGGCCCAGAATGCAAGATGACATAACCAACTTTGTGCAAAATTGCGATACATGCCAAAAATGAGCAAGAGCCAAAGACATGCCCCAAGCCACTTCTGCAACCATCAAGGCTGAGCCATTTTCACATATTGGGATAAACATCATGGGACCCATGCCGGTAACATTAACAGGAAAAAGATATATTATTTTAGCAGTAGATTTCTTTACGAAATACTTGGAGGCGATAGCAGTTGAAGACGCAGATGCGCAGACAGTGGCCAAATTCTTGCATACCGATATTATTTGCCAACATGGAGTACCAAAGGAAATAACCAGCGACCGAGGCATGGAGTTTCTAAACGAATTGATTAGGGAACTCGAGCGGACTTACCATATCAAGCATATCCGAACGACATTGTACCACCTATAGGGAAATGGTCAAACCAAATGCACCAACTAGACGGTCAAGAATATCTTGGCAAAGATTATCGATCAAGAAGCAACATGGGACCATTATCTCGATAGTGCTCTTTTTGCAGTTTGAACCATTCGCCAAGCATCAACAAAGTTCAGCCCCTTTGAGCTTATATATGGGAGACTGCCAAACTGAGAATTCCACCACCCCGAAAAAGATAATGGAACGTATAACGATCATTTATGGGCTTATGTCGCACGGGATATCAGTAGACTACAATTAATCCGAAAGAAGGCATCCGTGTTCATCGATAAGGTACAGGAGAGACAACAGACAAACCAAAACAAGAAGGCAAATGCAACCCCCTTGTATATCAGAGATCAAGTCCTCATATATCGAAACATTGTAGAATCATCATGGTCGGCTAAATTACAACCAAAGTGGGAAGGGCCATACTACATACAAGCTATAAAAGAAAGTACTATTTGGCTTAGGAGACTCAACAGTTCTATTCTCCCTACCCCAGTCCATCGAAGCGAGGTCAAGATCTATCATGCCCAACAAATGCAGCTCAAAGAAGGACATGGAAAAAGTGATGAAGGAAGCACTAATGAAGGGATCTGAGACCATCAACTGAACACCCCTCGATCAAGAGGAAGACCCCAAAAAGCTCCTCCTACTCGGCCAGCAGTACCATGAGTGGTTGTGCCATCAAAATCATACAACTGATGCTACAATCCAGTTCCATCAAGGACGAGCCCAAAGCCTGCATTGCAGAAATAGAAAACAAGAAACAGTACTACCTAAATTTGAGAAAGAGATGGTTGACAAGACCTATGCACTCTTCTTGGGCTATGAATGGCTTCTTTCAGGATTTTACAGAAGAACTATTGATATTTTCAAACTAACCCTTGCTGAAATTGCTCAAATCCATCAGGCTATAGAGGAAGAGATTGTCCTTTTGCCTTTTAGTCTCAAGGACGAGACATTCCCAGTTGAGCCCCCAGATGTGACGGCTGACCCCCAACTTGACTAATTTTCGCGAATTGGTACTACGCTTGATTTAGAAAGTTATTGTAACACTTTGTCCCCTTCCTATTTTATTGGTATAATGCCTATTTTATTGGTATGACGCCTATTTTATTGGCATGATGCCTATTTTATTGGCATGATGCCTATTTTATTGGCAAAAGAGTCACTTCATATTCTTCGCAATGATTGGATTGTATTTCATAGCAAAGTCTCTATTAGTTGTTCTTTAGTCTTTCAAATTTGTATAAATATTCCCTCTATTTCCATCTAAATAAATCAGTTTGCACAGAGTCTTGGAATATCTCAATATCAGTCATAGTAAAGCCTGAAGAGCATAGCACGAAGCTGTAGTAAGGATACGCAAAGGGAGATATCGCGTCCATAATTCTGAGCATTCTTACTTGATACATACGAACGAATGAACGACCAGTTATTGGTACATTTGTCACAATAGGATCAGGAATCATTACTAGGAGCAAAGGTTACAGAATATTCTTGAAAATTAGATAAGTTGTATATTGTGATGGCCAACCCTCAACTTAACTGATTTTCATGAATTTTGTACTATGCTTGATTTAGGAGTTACTATAATATTTTATCCCCTTCCTTTTATTTCAGCATGACACCTTTTATTTTGGCATGATGCCTTTTATTTCAGCAAAATGCCACTACCAGAGTCATTATATATTCTTTACAATGATTGGATTATATTTTTATAGCGAAGGCTTTATTAGTTGTTCTTTAGTCTTTCAATTTGTATAAATACCCTCTCTATTTCTATCTAAATAAATCAGTTTGCACAGAGTCTTGGAATATCTCAATATCAGTAATAGTAAAGCCTGAAGAGTATAGTATGTAGCTGTAGTAAGGATACGCAAAGGGAGATATCACATCTAATACTCTGAGCATTCTCACTTGGTATATATAAACAAATGACCGATTATTAGTATATTTGTCATATCTTGGTACTGACTGGCAGGAGAGTTATTAAAAGACCAACTCTCACATCCTCATTCAAGCAAGACCAAACTGTTATAACTAAACTGTTATGACTGCGGGCTCATTAAATTAATGCTCTATACGAAATGAAATGAAATAACCCAATACTACAAAATAGACTACCTCAAATAGTGCAAGTGGTATATGCTATAGGAAAATGCTATAGAGGTATACATTGACTGATGCAGGTTCAAATCACTGGCTCAACCAGGTTCCACCTAAGACAAGACCTATAGACCCATGATCATCAGAGAGAGAAATGATTGAAAAATAAATTACTGAGTGAATAAGATAAATGATTGCCAAATAGTTGAATGAACACATGAATAAATAAAACTAAACTAAACAGACCAAACTGAACGGAACAAAGGAGAAATGGAGAAATTGAACAAGAAATCAATAAATTATAACTATCTCGAAGCCAGTGCATCCTGGTATATACTATAGGAAATAACTATAGAAGGACCATCGAATATTGCCCTAGAGGAAGAATAAAATAATTATAGCAACTTGGAGAAGAAACAAATCGTTGGAGAGATTTCTTTATTGCTGAATCAGCTCTAGATCAATATTTAGAAGTAAAGCTATCTAATCGATTGACTAACCTGATCGACCTCTGGAAATTCTTCTTCTTCCTCATTAATATCAAACAGAATCGTAGGAGAAAAATAATCAAAAGAATCAATATCAGAATTAGAATCAGACTTCAAAGCTGGCTCAGGACTTCTCTTATTATTAACTTTAGTATTAGAGCATCTCTTAGAAGTTGTTGAATCTGTGAACAATTTATAAAATATAGTAAAAATATAGAACAAGAAAATTGTTAGTAAATGAAAATACTTTAGGAAGATCCTATAGACTATAGTACTTACCCTAGATAGGATATTGCATTGCATCAATATCAAAGCTCTTGTCAAGCAGCTGAGTTGCTACCCCATCATCATTATTGTTATTGTCAGAATACTGGCTAGAAGCCTCAGCTACAGAAAAACCCCACCACTGACTAGGACTATATTCTTCATTGTCATTATTTTCAATAGCACTAATAACTAAGATATTAGACTGATCTGTATCTGCATCCACATCTGCATCTGCATCTAAAGGACTTAGTATTGAACTACTAAAGATTGAATAATCAACATGATGTACAGAAGGAGCTGGAGGTGCTAGAAATTCAAAATATATAGTAAAATTATAGGAAAAGAAATCAGTAATGATTAAGCAGACTTTTGATCAATCACTGAAGCTCAGACTTACCCATCTATTAACACTTGGGAGGATACTCATCATTGCTATCAGAATCTGCAGTATTCCAAAACCACTGACTTGGAGGAGTTTCACAGATGATCTCACCATCATCATCATCCTGGCAATGCTTGCTAAGGATAAAAGGACTCAATAGAGGACTTAACTCTACAAAATCATCAATAGTTATTAGATATCATTAGTACTGCAAAGTCATAATGGAAGTATAGGAGAAAGAAGTAATATGTAAATTAGAAGACTTTTTAGAGTTTGGAGTTGCAAGATAGAGATGTCAACCTATTCTTATACCCACCAGAATCATGTGTGAATGACTACTTAAGCATGAGCACCTACCCCGAATCTTGGCGCAACCTCAAGGACTTATCTAGGTTAGAGATCTCATTCCGGATACCTCATTACTGATCCAAGCAGACAACCCTAGTTGAAGAGAACAGATAAATTTGGATAATAAAAAAGCTAAACACATAATGAGATTCAGCTATGAAGCTTATGAGACTAGCCAAGAAATGAATCGCCAAAAGAAAGTAAGTTACCAAGAATGGAATCACGTGTGAATCCCATACCCCTCATGACTGATGACACTTCATAGCAAGATTCAGTCTGACTGATATTCAGTCTGACTGACATGCAGTATTCAGACAAGCATGACATATACATATATATATATACATACCCGAATCACTTATCTTGTTGTTAACAGTTATAGCTTGCCAATAACTCTAGCTTGAATAACCTAGCTCAAATGACTGATGAATCAGTTTAGCTCAATGAATAAGCTTATATAAAGCCAAAAAGCCAAGATACCTGACTAAGTACTTGATCTGTACCCAAATGAATGAATAACCTTAGAGTTAGAAAGAAAATAGACTTGATAAATCAGCTCACACCCAAATGTTAGAATCACCTAACCTTGGCGTAAATAAAACAAATTACAGTACCCAAATTACATTCGAATTACAAGGAATACACCACAACTACTGCATATGATAAAATCTAGAGTTTACTTACCAAAATCAGTAGAATGACTCATATGTACACTATGTAGAGAGATTCTTGAGAATTCTGGCAAGATCTTTGTGACAAAAAAAAAAAAAAAAAAAAAAAAAAAAAAAAAAAAAAAAAAAAAAAAAAAAAAAAAAAAAAAAACAAAAAAAAAAAAAAAAAAAAAAAAAAAAGTCAGAATAACTGAAATGAGCAGAACAAGCAAGCAAGCCAAGTACCACAAATCCAGAATGACCGTGTATCTGAACAGATATACATGAATACCTGAATATATACCAGATGAGATCAGCATATGTAATGATGCAATGACATGTGGGAAAAAGAGAAAGAAAAAGCGAGTCCAGGTCTTCAGTTATATATTTTTTTTTATATTTCATCAACATCCCCCCTTAGAGTCTATTTTATTCAGTTATTTATTCATTAAACAATTAATTTATTTATTTTATTTTTGATCGATTTCACCTTTTTTTTTATATTAAACAATAATATATTTCTATTTAATGTATATTTCATTTATCATATATTTCATTTATTATCTTAGTAACTTTTTCTCTTATTCAGATCGGATATTATTATTTTTTTTTAGTGATCTTTGATAGGCACTTATTTCATTTATTTGCATTTGAACATTATTTGATATTATTTTATTATCTCTTTTATTTTATATTCCACATTTATATAAATTTTCAGAAGTAGTTTGTTTAAGGAAACATGACGAGCTACTTCTTTATTTAGTAATATCCTTATCAAGAATAGTATTTTCTTATTTTTATATTTTTAGTTGACTTCGATGGATTTAACTAACAGGTTTAACTGAAGACTGATAACAACATTATGCTCATCACAGTATGGATCATGCACCCTACTTGCAATCAGAGATTATTTTATTAGCTTCTATATCACCAATTTACATCATCACTTAGTTTCGAAGATGAAACATTCCCAGTTGAGCCTCCAGATATGACAGCTGACCCCTAACTTAACTGATTTTCATGAATTTTATACTATACTTGATTTAGGAGTTACTATAACATTTTGTCCCCTTCCTTTTATTTCAGCATGATACCTTTTATTTCATTATGATACCTTTTATTTTGGCAAAATGCTACTACCAGAGTTATTATGTATTCTTTGCAATGATTGGATTATATTTTTATAGTGAAGTCTTTATTAGTTGTTCTTTAGTCTTTCAATTTGTATAAATACCCCCTCTATTTCTATCTAAATAAATCAGTTTGTACAGAGTTTTGGAATATCTCAATATCAGTCATAGTAAAGTCTGAAGAGTACAGCATATAACTATAGTAAGGATATGCAAAGAGAGATATTGCATCTGATACTCTGAGTATTCTCACTTGATATATATGAATAAATGACTAGTTATTAGTACATTTGTCATAATATCAATTGTCACATTAGTTATTAGCTTCATTAGGAAAATATTTTCAGTTTATAATCCTTAACTAGCATTTATACTTGTAGTCTATTCTAAGATAGCTTATTCTTTTACTCTACTATTCTAATATAGTTTGTCCTTTGCTTTATTATTCTAGTATAGTTCTAAATAGTTTATAAGTAGATTTAAAGTAGTTTGTAGAGATTTTTATTATAATGAAACATTTAGTGATGATATCAAATTTAATTATATAAGATCATAGTTATATAACCTATAGTAATATTATAACTCTCAGTGTTATTATAACCCTTAGTGTTATTACAATCTATAATATCACTATAATCTAAAATAGTATTTTGATCTGATATATTATTTCACCACCCAAATATATTATAACCTGATATATTATCTTACTATTATATCTTAGCTAATTAATTTATATCTTATATTTAGCTAAGTCAATCAGAAATTTGAATAGTAACTTAGGTAGCTGCCCATATAGTACTTTATAATTTCTTATAAATACCTCACTTATAATTAATAATAAAATTTAAACTGCAACAAGCTAAGGAAATATATAATAGATAACTTAAGGGATATTAAAGCTTTACTCAAGAAGTAAGCAATTAGGATAGTTTCAAAATTCTAATAGATATACATTTTATTTAATCAATTACACTTATTCTTACTAGTTAACACTTATACATATACATACTTTTCTTAAGATACTACTGCATAATCCACTAAGACTTCTAAAACATATTTTCTATACTTGCTTAATTTCAAAGTATTTTACTCTTAATATATTTTAGTCCATTATATTATTAAAAATAATTTATAGTTTACAACTAGTATTCATACTTATATGTAGCTATTTATTTATAGATTTTAATAAATATTATTTATAAATAAAGTAATACTATTTATAAACTAAAAATATTTTTCTAATATTATATTAGAGATAGAGCTTTATTAAATATTTTTTAAAAATCTCTTTATAGAATAATAAGAATTATTAAAAACTATTAATCTATAGAAAGCTTTTTAAAAATAAAAATAATAAATAGACTGCAATATAGTGACTAGTAAAACTATTTACATTTTGTAAGCTTATAACTTTGAGCTTTAATAACTTTAGATATAATAATAGTAAAAAGATTTTTATATATAGCAATAGAGCTAACTAAGCTATAACTAAATTATTTATAAAGTAAATTGAATTAATTATTCTTCTAGATATACTTTCTATAAGCTTTTGATATATCTCCTAATTAATTTCTTTCTATATAGATTGAATGTACTTCTATAATTTAATCATTCCAGATAGTGATCACTCAAATTAATTAAGTTATCATTTCAAAATTGTCTATACATCAGAAAAATAGTTAATTAATTCATGAACTATTTTATTAAGAGCTGTAAACTATTTTACTAAGAGCTATAAATAAAATAGCTATAGATATAGATGCTAGTTATAGACTATAAACTATTATTGGTGAACAGCTATAAACTACTCTAGAACTCTACTAGAATAATATTGCAAATCTCAAACACCTTTAGAATAATATTGCAAACCATAAACTAGCTAGAACAGCCTGTGAATAGCCTGCAAACAGCCTATGAGTATAGATATTAGTTATAAACTACAAATTGAAAATAGTTTTCTAATATAAGTGTTCAATCAGATTGAGGTCTGGAGATTATAACAGCTATTCCAAAGTCTTGAATTCTTACTCATTCAGCTATTTTTGAATTGATTTTACATAATATTTAAAGTTATTATCTTATTAAAAGATAATACTTTCAATAACTATATTTTAATATTCAATTGTCTATATAAGTTCATCTTCCAAAATTGACTTATAGAGATGTTAGTCTATTGTTTCTTTGATTTGACATATAAATCCTGGTCCTTCAATTGTTATACAGCTCCAAACTATAACTGAGTTACTACTATACTTAACTATCTGCTTGATATAATATGATTGTCTACTTTCTTTATTATATACCTAATATCAAGCTTATCTATCTGAACTAAATCAATTGATTTTCATCTTATCTAACTATATTATATATTTCTAGTTATCTTTAGTCTAATCTTTGTAGAGATTTGTAAAGTTAAGATAATCCTTGATATTTTTATATAATGAGAGAAGATATATATTTTAACCTTAGTAACTACTATTAATATCCTACATTAAGATAATACTGCTTATCAGAAATTCTGCCAATAAGAGACTAGGACTCTATACTAGGGAAAATACTATAAGAAGAATTCAACCACTTCCTATGGATATATCTAATATAATAAACATGATTCAGCAAGCACTCCTATATCAAGATATAGAACTATAGACCCCTATTAAGGTTGATTATACAAAAGATCTCTTAGATATGGTAGACATTACATGCAATAATATAGAGCACTTTGTAAGAGTATAGAAAATGTTTTATTTCAAGTTCTACTACTAGTTGAGATATATATTAAATATAACTATAGATGCTTCAGAACCATTAGATCTTAGTCTCAATAAGAATGAAAGAAAACTTAGATCAAGAACATATCAAGTCTTCAAGTACTGGTCAATAGTAGTACTATATTTGGGAAGACTAAGCTTCAAGCACTGAAGCCAAATAAAGATCAGTTAGTACCTAGATATTCTCAATACTCTTTTAGAGGATTTCGACTTAAAACCAGTAGTTCAAGATCAAAATGAGAAATTTTTATCCTTTAAAGATAATAAAAAATCTATATTCAATAAAGTTGTCAATAATTACAAAGTGTTCAAATATGACCTTGATGATTTAGAAGTCTCCAATACAGTTATGCCTAATGATCTTATGAACTTAGAGTTCAAACTCTCTATAACCCTTGATTTTATAGTATTTGAAGACTTTGAGACTGATACTACAGTAAATAACTCAGCTGACAAGAATGTTGTTCTCTTAACTCTGGAGACCGATGATAATGATAATCTATCCTTAGCCCTTGAAAATAATGTAGTTACTTCTGAAATCTCTAAAATTTCTAAGAACATTGCTATATTACAAATGATTCATACTTCTATATTCTCTGATCTTCATAAGGATAACCTTATTACTATGCTACAGAAAGTTACCAACCTTCTTGCTATCACTGATCTCCCTGCTGTCACTGACTTTCTTACTATTACTGACCTCCTAGAAGTCAACAACCTCCCTGAAATCAGTGATCTTACCCCAAATTTGGAAATCACATTTGTTTATAAAAACCTTGATCTACAATTCCTTAGCAATTTTTAATATACTATTATATTTAGTAATATTCCTCAAGTTTTATATAAATACCCTCTTTATTTTTATTTAATAAATCTTTGCCTAAGCTTATGCTCAAATACAAAGTCTAAGACTTGAATAAAACTAGTAGAGAAGTATTTGCTTAGTGATTTTCAAGCTGAGATACATTGAGATATATTGCTTTTAGACATTGAATGATTAACTTGATTATTGAAACATATCTAAGAACTTATCATTCTTTATACCTCATAAGATATATAACCCTTTGAATTTTGAGTATTATTCTTCTATATCTTATCTTATATATTCTCTAATCTCCTATATATATAGAACTTAGCCCAGCTACTAGTTTCTAATTGAGCCTCTTAATCTTCTATATTTTGCTAATTCTAGAGTCTCATCCTTATATTTTGGCACTTAATGTGGGGATGTAATATTCAATTTTCATTAAAGACCTACCCTTATAATATATTTTCACTACTGTGATAACCTTAGAGAAGAATATTATAGCAGAGCACTCCTAGTAGAAAACAGCATTGTAGTTTAAGATAAACTATTCGAGATTTATCAGAAAAATAGTTAATTAATCTATAAACTATTTTACTAAGAGCTGTGAACTATTTTACTAAGAACTATAAAACAAAATAGCTACAGATATAAATACTAGTCATAAACTATAAACTATTATTAGTAAACAGCTATGAACTACTCTAGAACTTTGCTAGAACAATATCATGAACTATGAATATCTCTAGAACAATATCGTAAATTACAAACTAGCTAGAATAGCCTGTAAATAGCCTAAGAATAGCTTATGAGTATAGATGCTAGTTATAGACTATAAACTGAAAATAGTTTTCTGATATTATAATGAAACTTGTACAAACACTAATTAGAAGACACTACCAAAGATTATCTTAAGAATCAGATTATTCAGATATATTAATAGAGATTATTAGACTTACTATTATCTATGAGTATATACTTTTAGGATCATATATTACTACTGCTAATATATCTAATAAAAGTGATAAAGTAGCAAGTATTTATTATAAAGAACTGAAAGTATCTATCTAGATTTGAACTGATAATTTAGAATTAAAGAATTATTCAATATATTTAAAGAATCTAAAGAATTATTAGGAAACTATTTTCAGTTTATAGTCTATAACTAGCATCTATGTTTATAGGCTGTTCACAGGCTGTTTGCAGGCTGTTCTAGTCAGTTTGTGATTTGCAATATTGTTCTAGTAGAGTTCTAGGGTAGTTTATAGCTGTTTATAGCTGTTTACCAATAATAATTCATAGTCCATAACTAGCATCTATATTCATAGCTATTTTGTTCATAGCTCTTAGTAAAATAGTTTGTAGCTCTTAGTAAAATAGTTCATAGATTAATTAACTATTTTTCTGATGATATTATAATATTAATATATTATTCTCACCACTTACCTTTTCAGGATATATTCTCACTGAATCAATCCTCAAGTTTACCAAGGAATTGGAACTATTTATAGTAGCTAGATTATTAATACTAGTATAGAAAGGACTAGTGTTAGTAGTCACTCTTAGAGGACTAGCTAAGGTATGATATAATACAGCAATTGTAAATAGAACAATTACAGCACTACTAATAGATAATATAATAATTAGAGCAGTATATATCTAGTTGACAAATACCTACTATATCACCAAAATTCAGTAACAGTTGAGAGATTAGATACTTGTCACTATATAAGGACAGAATGAATCACCAATAGAGTTTTATACCAAGATTTGAGACATGATTAAACAAGCAAGATATAATGCTACAGTCAGAGATCAAGTAGCAGAATCATTATTCATGCTAGGTATTTAAGCAGAAGTGGCTCTTGCTATTTGATTAATACTAACAGTTCTAAACTTAGCAAAAAAGGTGAATTACACTCAATGATATTAGCTTGCAAGAAACTCTGAACAAGATGTCAATAAGCAAATAATAGCACCAAGTTTCAGAAAAAGAGAAATAGCTGAAGTTGTAATCTTACTAACTACTGCTATAGTTAAACCAGTACTGACTGATAGAGATATTGATAAACTTACCACTAAGTTTGTCTGAATGGAAGCTTACTTATCTAATATTGAAAAAAGGTAATAGTAGCTAAGATATCAGTAACAGACATATAGTACCTGACCAACAGACTGAAGGAATGATAGGAATAATAGAAACTATAATCAATTCCTTATCTACTTCTGATATAGAGAAGAAGAACATATAGCTAGAAACTGCTAATCTAAGATAAACTAACAAGTAGCACCAAGTAATTAGCAATAAAAATGCCAGTAGAGTTACCAACAAAGCCATCAATAGGATAGAATGCTTTTAGTATATACATTAACCTTATATATTTGTAAATAGCAAAGAAGAAGAAGAAGATATTCAAATACTACTTGCAGTTTCTACAAGGAAGCAAAGACTGACTGCTAAGAAACTATATAACTGAGCTAAAGGATCAAGAAAAGATAAGGAACTGGAAGTAGTAATTGAACAAAAAAAGCCTTTAGTTATTTATAAGGCCTTAAATTTTAATAAGTTTGAAGAACTTAGTTAAAATTAACTAATATCTGAAAGCCTAAACTATGAATCTCAAATGCACCATACTAAGATATACCACTATGACACCTAGCAAGACTTGAAGAATCAACAAGTTAGCATGATATTTACATAAGCTGTAAAACTCAATCCAACTATTAAGATATAGATTTATGAAGGATTAAGTAAAGCTAAACTAGAATTCAAGGTTATTGAAATTAACTAAATACAACTAGCTGAAGAGGAGAGTAATGAAAAAGATACTAGAAAAGTCTCTACTATTGCTATATATACTATTGAGTCATAGCTATCTAAAGCAATCATTGACTTAGAAGCTAAAGGATGCATTATCATAAAGAAAGTGTTGAAATTTGATCTTCGAATGTATGTTTTGGAGTAAAAGAGCGCACTGGCTTATGAAGCTAATATGCGTATATTTATTAATGCTAATTTATGATTGGTCGATATAAACAAAGATTGTCTAAGCTACAATTAAGTGATGTATGATTAATTGTTGATGATGGAAGAGAGAGATATAATAAGCTAATAATTACAACACTCCCCCTGCTTGACATATCTCGATAAAAATAAATAAATAAAAATAAAAGAATAAAAATAAAATATTCAACTGTACATCACGAATGGCATCCATGAAGTACATTTACTGCAAATAACTATATATAAAATACTATTTAAGTGATAAGAATGATATGGTAAGGGATATAAAAGTTTTTGAAGAAAGAAAAAGATTAGTTATGTAAGCCCATTTTTGTGATCAACATTTCAAGTCTGGGTTGCACAAGTGGCTTGGTTAATGCATCAGCAATCATTTCATCTGTCGCCATGTAAATGATATCTATTACCTTTGATTCAACTTTCTCTCAAATAAAGTGATATTGAATGTTGATATGCTTTGATCGAGCGTGATTAATTGGATTTTTGGCAAGGGCAATTGCTGATTGGTTGTCTTCAAATAAGGTTGTTGCACAATTCGGCAAATATCCTAGCTCATCTAATAGGGTGCATAGCCAAATGGCTTCTTTCATCGCATGTGCTAATGCTATATATTCTGCCTCAGTTGTTGATAGAGCAATGGTTGGTTGGCATTTACTTGACCAGCTGATGGCTCCTCCTGATAGGTTGAAAATATAATCTGTAGTTGATCGTTGTGTGTTAATATCTCCTCCCCAGTTGGCATCACTAAAACCAATCAGTCTTAGATCCTGATCGCATCCAAGGCACAGCTTATAATTGGCTGTTCCTTTAATATATCTTAATAATTGTTTGAGGGCGTGGTGATGTTCTTGCATTGGATTGGCCGAAAATTGACTGATGATGCTGATAGCAGCAGCTAGATCAGGTCTCGTCCTGATCATCAGGTATATTATGCTACCGATCATTTGTCTGAATAGATTTTAGTCTACAGATTTTCCCCCTTCAGCTTTGAGTTGAATAGATGGATCAAGGGGTATACTGATTGGCTTGACATCTGTTATGTTAAACCTTGTAATGATTTGATTGGCGAAGTGGCTTTGATCATATATGTTTTTCGATCACGCATGACTCGAATACCCAAAAAATGTTTAATTTTACCACAGTCCATCATATCAAATGCGTTGCTAAGTTCCATCTTGAATTTGTTCATTGTTTCCATCAAATCAGCCAGAATTAGTAGATCATTGACATATATGGCAATAATTATCAGCGATTGATCATCTTGTCTTTTTCTTAAATAAATGCTGTGATCTGATTGTAGTCTTGTAAATTTGATTGGCTGAGGTAGTTGTCGATCTTCTGATTCCACATACAAGGTAATTGCTTTAGTCCATATAATGATCGATTGAGCTTACACACAGCTCTCGGTGACAGCTCCGATTGGTCGATTCCTTCAGGTACCATCATGTAGATCTCTTCATCAAGATCGCCATTCAGGAACGCAGTTTTTACATCCATTTGGTGAATTTCTAAGTTCAGGACTGCACTGATCGATAAAAGTGCTCTGATCAACATGAATTTCACCACAAGAGCAAATATTTCATCATAATCAATTCCTTGCTATTATGAATATCCCTTGGCCACTAATCTTGCCTTATACCTGGCAACTGATCCATCAGTGTTGAGCTTCTTTTTAAATACCCATCTGCATCCAATCAGTTTGTGTCCTGCAGGCACCTCAGGTACAATCATCCACATGTCATTATTCTTAAGTGATTTAAGCTCTTGATTGATCACTTCCTCCCAAAGCTTTGCATCAGATAGAGAAATTGCTTCCTTGTAGGTCATTGGGTCATCAGTTGATTCAATTAAATTAGCTTCTGGCATGCGATCTTGCCAAATTTGTAAAGCTTCAGTGTCAATCAATTGTTCAATTAGCTCCCAGGTGTTGTCATCATCATCATAGCCTAGCCATTTAACCAGATATTGCCTTTTTTCATCAATCTTGCGTTCTCCGATGATCACTTCAATGATATATTCTTAATCTTCTAGGTTGATGATTGTTGGGGATTTTAATATAATAGATTCATCAAATGTGACATCGTGGCTAATCTCTATCTTTCTATTGGTTGGATCCCAGAGCCTGTATGCTTTCTTTTCATTATGATAGCTAATCATTTAAAGCTTTTTGAATCGGAGTACCAGTTTCAACCTTTTTTCTTTACAAATATGCATATATACATCAGCCCATATGATGCACAAGTTATTGATATCAGGCTTGTGACCATGCCATAATTTAAATGGTGAAGTACTCTTCTTATTAGCTCGCGTTAGCAATCAGTTGCGTAAATATGTAGCACTTGTGGCAAGTTCAGCCCAAAGTTCATCAGGTATGTTGGCAGTGATTTTAACGGCCCGGATCGACTCCATCAATGTCCGGTTATATCGTTCGGCAATACCGTTTTGTTGCGGCATGTCTGGCATCATCATTTCATGATGAATTCCATTTTTGATTAAAAATTCATGCATCTCAGTATTTACATACTCTCCTCCTCCATCTGACCAAAGAATCTTCAGTTTTCAGCCTGATTGCATTTCAGCGAATGCCTTGAATGTCTGGAATCGATCAAATGTATTACTTTTGTTATTAATAAAATATATTGTAACATAGTAAGTGGTATCATCGATGAATGTTAATATATATTTCGCTCCATTGACTGATGGCATAGGCATCGGCCTGCACAGATCTGAGTGCACCCTTCTGATAGGCTCCATCAATCGATTTTTTGCATGTCCGAATGGCTTGTGGTGTAACTTTATGTGTTCACACCTAGTGCATATTTTGATTTGTCCAGTCAACAGCCGCACATCTCTAAGCCCTGTGACAAATTTGTTGATTGATTGTAGAGTATTTTGGCCCGAATGACCCAGCCGGTGATGTCATAATGTATAGTCATCAATCTTGGAATCGGTGATGTTTGCTTCTAGCTCTAGCTCTGGTGATGTCGATAAATGAAATAGGTCGCCATCAGCCTGTCCGATTTTGACTTCTTCGTAATCCGCACCAATTTTAATTACTGATCCATCGCTTTTGAAGGTTATGTCATTTCTGTCACATGTCAACACCCACACAGATATTAAATTTCTAGTGATTTTCGGTATATATAAAATATCCCATAATTTCAGCTCGTCGTCGAGCTCAATTGTCCCAATGTGTGTCGCGTGTAGTTTCTCGTTCCCTGCATATGTGATCAAGCCGTTGTGCTCAGCCACCGTCTCGAAAATCTCCAATTGGTTGAACATATGTTGCATAGCACCTGAATCGATGATAGCACCAATTGCTAGATTTACTTTGGCTCTCGGTTTAGCCTTTTCTTTTTCTGTTTTTACCCAATTGTTGAATTTGTTATATTGAAATATTCTGTGTTCTCTCTCACAGACATAACATTTCCAAGAGTATCCCTGAAAATTCTCACCTCGATGGACTCTGCGATTGCCACCTCAGTCATTATAATGACCTCCTCGATTGTTTCCATTATCGTTGTTATAGCCTCGGCTTCATCTGGCGTTTCCGCCTCGATTGTCACAACCACCACCTCAGTAGCCGCCTTGGTTGCCATCTCAGTAGCTGCCTCGGTCGCCACCTCAGTAGCCATCTCGGTCTGTCGTGTGGGCTTCGTCGTACCTTTGTTTACTATCCGGGTCGAACCTGATGCATGCGAGTTGTAAAGCCTCCAGCGTTATCAGCATATTCTCCCATACAAGTATTAATTCCCAGTACCTAGGGCTTAGACCCCAGAGATATTGTGGTATAGCTTCTGTATTGGTCATATCTTCGATTTGCACCATAATTTAATTGAACGCGTCATTATAATCTTTGATCAATCCTTTTTGCTTCATCATCGCAAGCTTATTGCGCATTCATAATAATTGTTTCATTGGTGTGTATTTTTGTATCATAGCCTCTTTAAGCTTATTCTATGAATCAAATTCTCCCGATGTATTCATGTGCCTCCATAGCTACATTCTAGCATTACCTATAATTTTACTGATCGCTGCATTGACTTCCTCCTTTTGTACTGATAGATTGGCGCTGGTGATAAATTGCTCTATGGCATCAAAGTAATCAAACAATCTGGGTGCACCTCCTGATCTATTAAATTTGTTGATCGATCTCAGGTACTCCTTTACCAGATCGTTAAGCTTTGTTGATGTTGTTGGTGATGGTGATGGTAATTGTCTTTATGGCATGTTGCCTTCTGTAGCTGTATTCTGATTGGTTGGTGCGCTAGGTGATGCGTTTGTTTTGTTGATTTTTACCATCAATTCGCCCATTAGGGTTGCCAGCGTGTCTAATTTATCTTCCTGATTTCTGATTGTTGTAGCTATCTATTCCTGTCGATTGAGGCTAAATCCAATATTGCTCTGATGGTTGCTATCCAATCCTTCATTGTTGTCATCAGGGGGTTGATATCTGTTGTCTGTTTTTGATTTAAACTGCAATCTTGTCAATCTTGTTACTAACGACAATGATGTGTATAAATTGTCCATTTCATTATATCGCGTTGTTGAATGCTATATTGTTATGTGTTGTTTATTGCGTTGTTTTATAGCGGTGTCATTTGTTGTGTTTTTTATCACATTGTTTGATGCATTGTTTATAATATTAAATAAACACTTACTGTAATCACAGTTGTAATTGTGTAGATGCTATGATTGCGTAGATCTTAGATTGTTGAGCTGCAATTCGAGCGGCTCAGGGCTCATAACCTGTTGAAATTTGATCTTCGAATGTGTGTTTTAGAGTAAAAGAGTGCACTGGCTTATGAAGCCAATATGTGTGTATTTATTAATACTAATTTATAATTGGTCGATATAAACAAAGATCGTCTAAGCCACAATTGAGTGACATATAATCGATCGTTGATGATAGGAGAGAGAGATATAATAAGCTAATAATTACAACAGAAAGTACTTGACAGATTAGAATGGAGAATTAAATAGCCTACCACTATTGAATTTATAATATTAAATAGCAAATATGCAGTATCTCTTGGAAAAATAAAGAATGTACCTATCAGATTTGGAAACTTGACTATCTAGTCACTATGCTTATCATTAACATACAGATCTATAATATCATTCTAGAAAATAAATAGTTGGAAAAAGCCCAAGCAGTTATCAATATCTTTGAAGAATATATAAGAATAACCTGCTGAAAAAGAACTATTACTATAATAATTAATATTCAGAAAGGAGCATAACCAGAAGTAGAAGACATTATAGATGAAGTAAACTAAGTAATAGTCTCACAACCTAAGAAAGACAGTAATTCCAAAAACACCACCAAGGATATAAATCAAGTATTAGTAGTACAAGTAGAAGATATTATAGAATTTGAAGATACAGATGATAAGAAACAAGCCTACAATGAATATTAAAAACTCTTTAAGAAGGAGAAGAATCAGCTTATTAACTAGAACATATAATACCAGTACTGCCTCTTCTGTAAGGAAAGAATCTATTATATAGAATAAATATGTAGTTACTTGGATATCAAGAGAATCTCACAAAGAGAAACTCTTTAGCAACATCTGCCTATCAACCCAAGGAAAGCAAGAAGGATTCTCTTTGTCAAGAGATAGCAGATGCTAAATCTACTTCAAGGATCATACTTTAGACAAAACCCATACCCCTTCAAAGATGGAACATATATCTGGAACATTTGCAAAGAACAAGCACCAAACATTGGAAAATTATATTTCTTCGGAAATCGTAATGACTTTCAAAACAAGTACTAGGATGAATAGAATATTAGAGATATATAGATCATTACATCAGAAAAATAGTTAATTAATCCACAAACTATTTTACTAAGAGCTATAAACAAAATAGCTACAAATACAGATACTAGTCATAGACTATAAACTATTATTGGCAAACAGCTATGAACAGTTACAAACTATCTTAGAACTCTACTAAAACAATATCATGAACCACAAACTAGCTAGAATAGCCTGCAAACAGCCTGCAAACAGCATATGAGTACAGATACTAGTTATAGACTATAAACTGAAAATAGTTTTCTAATATGCTATAAGAATAAAGTATAATAGAAAGAACTTTGACTACAAGTATCATGAAACCTTTCATAAAAATTAGGATAATCAACACCCCTGCCAACATATCAAAGATATAGTCAATATAATTATAAATACTTGATGAACCAACAAGGAGTTACTCTTACCTTAATATACAACTAAAGAATTAGCTGACCTTGATCTATAGATTCTCTGCAATATCTTATTACTATTAGGAGAAAGTACTATTATCAATACCAGATTTATACTAGATATACTGGAAGGATATTTTGAATTAGTGAAACTATATAGCTCCCTAGCTAAAGCAGGACTTACTACTGATATAGAAGTAATTGATCAAGACTATATAGGTACTATCTAAGTAATTGTTATCAACTGAAGCTATACTACCTTGATAGAGTTAGAAAAGGAGACTGAGTTGCACAAATGATTATTTTATCTTACATCACCATAATCCTCAAGGAAGAACACCCAAACCTTACTAGAATAACTATTAAAAAAGAAGGAGGATTTGGTTCAATCAGAATCAATGCAGCTGTTATTTACTACAGGAGTATATCAGTTAATAGAAAAGAGGAAAGATAGAATCATTGATTAGCTATTAAGATTAGTGAAAAACTAGAGCAAGACTAGAAGCAGGAAATAAAATCAATCATTTTATCAAACTAAGATATCTTCATAATCAGCCTAGAAAATACTGCAAAAGCCAACTTGAAACATCAGCATTACATTAACATAGGTGATTAAAAACTAATCAAGAAAGCTATATACTAACTAAACTTAAGTTATTAAAGATAGATAATAGAAGAAATTATACACTTGGAATAAGATGAAGTTATAGTCAAATCAAATAGTCTCTGAGGATTCCCTATTATTATTATACTAAAGAAGGAAATTATCATTAATGAAGATGAAACCAGAACTAAGAAGATAGCACCAAGAATATATATAGACTTCTGAATACTCAATGCTATTATCAAGAAGAATACATTTTCAATACTAAGGATTGATGACTTATTGGATTTTATTAAACAAGAGTTATATACTTTTCAAGCTTTGACTTATACGCTAGATATCATCAGATCACTTTGACTCTTAAAGTAAGTAAATAAGCAGCCTTTATAATACTAGATAGATACTACCAATATATACATATATCTTTTGGATTATATAATATATCAGCAACTTTTTAGGTAGCAATAACAGATGTCTTTAGAGATATGATCAGTAAGAATGTAATAGTATATATTGATAACATTTAGCTTTACTTACCTAATTAGCCAAGTTATCTTCAAGGGATTATAGAAGTATTCTGCTAACTTTACAATAATGGATTCCAGCTTAAGACTAAGAATATACTATTGAAGTAATAGAAATGAAGTACTTAAGATTCATCATAACTATAGATAGACTCAGAACTAATTCTAATAAAACTAAGGAGATCTGACTCCAACCAATATATCTAAAGTATGAGTCTTTTTGAAACTAGTATCATTTTACTAAAAGTTTGTCAAAGACTTTTTTACAACTGTAAGACCTTTATATGAGCTACTCAAGAAAGGAACAGCATTTGAGTTTGAGAATTCTTAGCAGTTAGTAATAGAACAATTGAAGGAAGCACTAGTAACTGCATCAGTACTTAAGAGACCAGATTGGAAGAAACTATCTACCTTATATACCAACAGATTGGCAAGAGGACTTAGAGCAATACTTATGTGATTTGATGATTAAGATAATGAATAAGTAATTACCTATGCCAGCAAAGGAACTAACCTTTATATAAGCTAACTATAAAGTAACTAAGTTAGAATGTTTAGTAACAATATAAACAATTAAGTACTTCTACCATTACCTTATTTGTCAAAAGTTTACCCTAGTTACTAATCATACTGCACTTAAATGGTTATTCAACAAGGTTCAGCCAACCAGAATCTATATATGATAGATTATAACACTACAAGAGTATAACTTCAATGTTCAGCATAAACCTAAAAAGAAGTATCAGTATACTAATATCTTATCAAGACTACTAAGAAGAGAAACATCACTTAGAGAAAAGACTGTGCACTTTCAATAAACAAAAAAATCTACTATCAGTTGATAATATACTTAGGAGATAGAAAGATACTACTAACAGCCAATGAAGGAAGAAAGAGACTTATACTTAGGAGCTGACAAAATTTTAAATATTGAAATGGAGAACTTTATAACATATTATAAACTGATAAGAAATATTAATATATAGTTATCTCAATATACCATATAAAGAACATTTTATTAGCAGTACATAATCATTACTTATTAGGATACCAAAGAACTAAATATATCTATTAGTAAATAGTAAAAATTTACTGGTAGCCTCAAATATGGAAAGACATACAACATTATATTAGAATATATAACATTTGCTAGAAACAGAAGATGAACAAGAATTTTATACTCTAGTAGCCAAGTACTACTCCAAGTACCCCTTTTGAATATATTAGAATCAACAGAATTAGACTCTTACCAAGGACCCTTACTAGAAAGAAATATATAGTTATTATAATAGATTAGCTTATCAAATGACTCAAAGTAAAATTTTTGAAGATATCAGATGGATATACAATTTCTAAATTTATTTATAAAAGAATTATCTATTAGTATAGAATATCTCAACAAATTACATCAGACTGAGGATAAGAATTTTATAATGACTTAGTTAAGGAACTTAATTGAATATATCAAATTTAGCACATTAAAACAACTACTTACCACCCTCAAGAAAATGGACTTACCAAGCAAATAAACTAGACTATCAAGAATACCCTTTCAAAAATAACTACAATATACAAAGATTAGGATTTTTAGTTACCATCAGTACTATTTACAATCTGATACATATTGCAAAAGACTACAACCTTCAGCTTTTTTAAACTAGTCTATAGAAGATTACCAAATAAGAGAGTACCTATCACTAATATGTGAGAATCTTATAAGCAATAAATTTGAAGTTTAATAATACATAACATGGAATGATTAAAATAAATCAGGAACAAGGTATAAAAGTTTATTTAAAAAGTACAAGATTAATAGAAATATAAGAATCCCTTAGTTAAAGTCTTGAACATCAGAGATGAAATTCTAATCTACTAGAATATAGTAGAATCGAACTAGCAGTGAAGCTCAAACTAAAATAGAAAGGACCTTACTATATTCAAGATATGAAAAGAATATTGATCTGGATCTGGAACCTAAATGAAACAATTCAGTCTACCTCAATTCACTATCAGAAAGTTAAATAATATTATTGACAAGAATGATTTATTCACCATCAGGAAATAATACTTATAAATAGAGGAGTAATAAAAGAAGATATATATTTTAACCTCAGTAACTATCATCAATATCTGATATCAAGACAATGCCACCCATCAGGAATTCTACTAATGAGAGACTAGGACTCTATACTAAAGAAAACACTGTAAGAAGAATCTGATTACTTCCCATGGACATATCTGATATAATAAACATAATTTAGCAAGCATTCCTATATTGAGACATCATTAGAAAACTATTTTTAATTTGTAGTCTATAACTAGCATCCATGCTTATAGGCTATTTACAGGCTGTTTGCAGGCTGTTCTAGTTAGTTTATAATTTGTAATATTGTTTTAAAGGTGTTTATAGTTTATAATATTATTCTAGTAGAGTTCTAGGGTAGTTTGCAGCTGTTTGCTAATAATAGTTTATAGTCTATAACTAGTATCTATATCTATAGCTATTTTATTCATAGCTCTTAGTAAAATAGTTTACAGCTCTTAGTAAAATAGTTCATGGATTAATTAACTATTTTTCTGATAATGGAACCATGGGCCCCCATTGAGGTTAATTATATAGAAGACCTCTTGGATATAGTAGATATTACATACAATAATATAAAGCACTTTGCAAGAGTATAGAATATGTTTTATTTCAAATCCTACTACTAGTTGAGATATATATTAAATATAACTATAGATGCTTAGAACTATTGAATCTTAGTCTCAATAAGAATAAAAGAAAAGTTAGATCAAGAACATATTAAGTCTTCAAGTACTAACTAACAGTAGTACCATATTTGGGAAGACTAAGCTTCAAGCACTGAAGCCAAATGAAGACTAGTCAGTGTCTAGATGTCCTTGACACCCTTTTGGAGAATTTTGACCTAGAACTAATAGTTCAAGACCAAAATAAAGAACTCTTATCCTCCAGGGATAATGAAGAATCTATATTCAATAAAGTTATTAACAATTACAAGGTGTTCAAACATAACCTTAACAATTTGGAAGTCTCTGATATAGTTATGCTTAATAATCTCATAAACTTAGAGTTCAAACCCCCTATAACTCTCAATTTTGCAGCATTCAAAAACCTTGAGACTAATACTGTAGTAAATGACTTAACTGATATATAAGAACATTATCTCCTTAGCTCCAGAGACTGGTGACAATAACAATCTACCTCTTGCTCTTGAAAATAATATAATCTCTTCTGAAATCTCCAAAATCTCTAAGGATATTGCTGTACTACAAATGATTTATACCTCCATATCCTTTGATCTTTATGAGGATAACCTTATTATTATACTATAGAAAGTCACTAACCTCTCTACTATCACTAACCTCTCTGCTATCACCGACCTCTCTGCTGTTACTAATCTCCTAAAAGTTAACAATCTCTCTGAAATCAGTGATCTCACCTCAAATTTGGAAATTATATTTATTTATAAAACCTTGATCTGCAATTTCTTAGCAATTTCTAATATACTATTATATTTAGTATTATCCTTCAAGTTTTATATAAATACTTTCTTTATTTTTATTTAATAAATCTTTGTCTAAGCTTAAGCCTAAATACAAAGTCTAAGACCTAAACAAAACTAGTGAAGAAGTATTTGCTTAATGATTTTTAAGCTGAGATATATTGAGATATATTGCCTTTAGATATTAAATGATTAACTTAATTGTTGAAACACATCCAAGAACTTACTATTCTTTATATCTTATAAGATATATAACTCTTTGAATTTTGAATATTATTCTCCTACATCTTACCTTATATACTCTTCAATCTCCTATACATACAGAACTTAGCTCAGCTACTAGTTCCTGATTAAGCCCTTTAATCTTCTGTATTTTGCTGATCTCAGAGTTTTATCCTTATAATAATAATTTCAGCTTACTCTATTTCTCAGCAGCTTCAAGTTTAGCTTCTTAAAGAGCTCATCATATAGTACAATTACTAACCTCTATATTCAAGTTATCTTTAAGTTTCTTTTATATAGAAATAGCTATCTCAAGCTTTTTTAAAGTAATATTTTATATATAAAAGTACTTGTTTTATAGTGATAATTTTAAAGAATAACCACTAGATACTAGATAAGAGATGATGATATTTTCTATACTTGTATAAATCTTCTGAATAATAAACTTACTTACATGATATCAAGTAGCAGTTTGATAATGTAAGAGCGCAGTAATTGCACCGCAGCATCCGCCAAGTAGTGATGGAACTACCCGATTTCTCACCATCAGACATCCATCCGATCTTCTGATTCCATCAGTGATCCAATTTCTCAAGCTCTTCTGAT